>JAQGAO010003915.1:0-16122 GCA_034697705.1 Ommatoiulus sabulosus | reverse complement strand
GACCGGTCATGGTAGTTTGACCGGCCGCAAGAAGACGACCACTGACGTCGTGACTGGCTGCCAAAGTCGGTGCGGAGCTGCTCCATCGATGCCACTAGTGCAGCAACCGTCGTGGTCAGGGCATCGACCAGTAAGTAAGATGGTGTTTGCGGCATGGCTGAAGGCGTAGGTGCAGACGGTTGCACCACTGCTGGAGTCAACAATGTTGATTTCGCCGCGATGTGGCTTGAAATTGTCATGGATTCGGACACCTTGTCCGCCATCGAGGAAGGAACTTAAAGGGGCTCTGACAAGATGGCCAGAATGCTGTGGATGCAAGATGGGAGGCATTGCAGGTCTAAGGATTTCATGGCGTTGGTCTTGTGACAAAGGACAGGGTATGCACGTTGCGTGTTCAAAAAGTTTGGGTCACCACTTTGGAGGAACTAATGTCCATCACAAAAGAGAGACGATAAAAGTCTAAACTTAACAAACTTTAATTAAACAGCGGAAAATGGCAGAATGCAAGCGATAGAAGTATGCGCTGTGAAGTTTTAATTTGGACTGAACAAAAGAACACAAATTTGAAAATTAATTTTATGGTGCACATGCCGACAAGCACATGACATCAAGCATTTTCTTGTGATGCGTGTTGAGCGCCTGCATGTGCTTCAAGCAGGCGCTACAGGGTGAATAAGCATCTGCCTCCAAGAAGTAGGGAAGTTACGGTGAAGAGGTATGTCGTTGAAAAGTGTAAGTATAAAGAAGTTTATCTGTGGGTGGTAACGTAAACCATTTCCGGTAGTATTAGGACTATACCAGGAGCCGTGTTTAGTTTTAGCCCTTTCTGTGCTGTCTGTAGTTCTAATAGTGACCTTGTGGATTCCCAAGCAGTGTTGGGTAGTGTAGGGAATGAGCTTTCATTTTAGTTATGTAAATTTGTATTTTCTTTAATTGTAATTTAGGATGGGGTTTGTATATTTCAGCAAAATGAGATTCCCAATTTTGTTCAGTCAATATAGGTATTGACTTCTTATGTGAGTTATGAACTTTGTCTATCAATGACCAAAATTAGGAAGAGTTCCTTGCTTGTTGTATTTTTTCGTGCCATAAATGGAGATATATGGATTTTACTAATTTGCAAGTATCTTTAAATTTGTGTTTACCATCGTTGCATATTTTTAGTGATGTGGGGTTAAGACTACTGATGGAAATGGAAGCTGCCATGTAAGATTCGTTTTTTATTTTAGACAGATTAAGTCAAACCGGAGAGCTATGTGAGGTCTAACGGAAATTGTTTTAGGTGTTCTTGTTAGTCTTAGATCTGAGCTTACTGATGTCAGTATATTTTAAAAGTTTGAATATTTTTGGTCAGTAGGGAGCTTCTAGAGGTTACTAAGATGGAGCTTAATTCTTGCCAGAAGTTCCCTGGAAAATTATAAAGCTAGTTTAGGCTTCCATTTAATTATTAAGTTTTTATGAGTGGCCTGTAATTTTATTGTCTGATGAAGAGGGATATAGATTGATAATGCTAGAGGGAAATGGTCAGAGTTTGTTAAGGAGAGGATGTTTAGTTTGAAGGTGTGTGAAATCATGGTTGCATTAATGATGGCATAGTCTATTATACACTGTAGGTGTGATGATTAAAGAAGGTTGGGGCTTCGCTGTAATCTCCCCTGGTTCTACCGTTAAGTATGCATAGCTGTGCCTCCTTTGTTATTGTTGTTAACCACTTACCTTGGGAATTAAGTTTCAGATCAGAAGACAGTCTGATATAAAACAGTAAGAGATAATTTGTATTAGATTTTTAGAGGGGGCTATGGAGCTATTTATGGGTTTTTCGAAGGTATAGTTTCCGAGATGTTAGTTTGAATTGACTGTGTGTATTGGTTGGATTCAGTAAGTTGCGGAAGTGTCGTAAGGTTACCAGCGGGCAAATGAGGGTAAGTTTGATAGGTAGGGTGTATAGAGGTAATTTGAACATTGTTGGGAAAGGTGAGTTGTGATGTGTTACTTGCTTCCATTTGAGCGTCCAAGTAGGGTGGGGGGTGATTAAATTGGACGAGGGATCTACCAGTGGATTTACCAAGGGATACTTTTCACCAGATACAACACTGCACCATTACACGCTTTAATGTGATTGGTGAATTAAATTGTGGGTGACAAAATCCATATTGTCATTAACTAGAATAAAACTCCTTAATTATCCATATCGTCTTCAATTAATTCAATATTTCAGAGATCAAATAATTGACATAAGAACAGACTTCATTCCCACCGAGTATGGCAAACTATTAGGTCAATTTTATTTCTAGATTTCAAATCCAAAGAAGCATTTCATAGATAAAAGAAATTGAGCCATACAGCCGAGCAAATAAGTCGTGTATCCCCAACAATCAGGGCGGTATAATAGTCGCGACATTAGGTTGTATTAAAAGCGCCGTGAAAAGCCACTGGGTAGAACGTCAACTTGACATTTGGACAATCTTCCCATCATCTTAGCGTTTACACTATAGAACACATTCGGTGTTAGTTTGACAACAGCGATTAATTTCTGGATCTATGCAGCACTTCGTCACCGCCCTCGTCCCCGCACAATCAACAGTCTTAAAGCAAGCTGTGGCTGTTTCTTTACAAACTGAAAAGCGAAAAACTCTATAAACTATTGTATTATTTTAGTACTAGTAACAATAAAAACGACCCACCTTGATACGCCCAATTTCACTTTAGAAAAAAAAAGATCAGTAGAAATTCAAGTGCGACCTTCATTATTTTCTTATTTTTAAATTAAACTTTAAATAAATTTTATAACCAGTTTTTTATTTAATCCCTTTTTAATTCATGCATTAGTTAATAAATACATGCAGTTAAAGAATGCGAGGATACGTCAAATATTTATATTTAATTTAAATTGTATTTGAAATACATTTACATGTACCTAAATTCTAGTGAGCGTTTCAATCGTGGCACAAATTTCAACGTAAAATTTTGTAAACATTAAACTGCTTGTTATGAATTTTGTCCAAAAAACCAATATACCGTATAACAGACCAATGTTAATTTTTTGAATTGGAATTTGTTGGATTTCTTCGCTAATTTTAATTTTTTAAGTGAAATGAGTTGTAAGTACTTAAAATGCTTACCATTCTTAGTTGTTGGTGCTACTGGAGCCGGAGCTGGTGCTGGTGGTGCAGGGGCGGGTACTGGCCAATACCTTGGAAAGTACCACTCAAATATACGCCTATCCCTCATTTCCGTCAAAGTATCGTCTTCTGCCATGACGAAACCATTCTGAAACACGGTTAGAAAAGCAAAGGCGAAGCAGAAACTCAAAGTGTTCATGTTGACTGATGCGACTCAAAGACTTCCAATACTACGGCGCTGTCAATAAAAGTTCTTGAGTAGTCAACTTTTTTAAACCCCATGAGGCTCAACGGATTAACGTAAAAGTAAGTCACCATGATTGCGTCTACAAAAACCATAAATATAACAATGTTTTGATTGAAAGAATACGGGAAATAAAAATATATCGCTGTCGTGAAAACTATCTCCAGATTATTCCTAAATTTGTCAATGTAACTTATTTCCATGACATATTTTTATGAAATTGCTCTCAACAGCTGAAATTCTATTGATCGCATAATGATAACCACCCGATGATCATTTATGATACTTCATAAATGAAGTACTCTCGTTTCTACGAAGCTCCCATTTACGAAAACAACTTCTGCACATTTTCTCTCCGAGTTATGAACTAAATTCACAAATTCCATCTTTTATACCAACCCAATTTTCATGTCACAACACTGTGACTTGACTCAAAATAAGGGTACTAGTCCGATATCGTCATGCGCGTTATGTAAGACAGCTAGGGTGCGGGGCTGGGTGGCCTTACACGTTGTTAGTCTTTTCACGTCTGGTAAGTGGAAATTTCGATTTTATTACGATGTGGTAAAAGAATGCATGCAGCTAAAATTTCAAAATAATTCCAAAATCTGAAAGTATAACTTATTTGCTTGACACTTAAAAATTGTTCTTCACAGCTGCCATGCGATTGGTCACATAATGCTATACATGACAAAGCTTCGTAGACTAACAAAAGATTATTTATAAATTGTAAAAAAATGTGGTGATACCTGTTAAAATGTTTGAAGAACTATATGTGCCATTTTTAAACTTACTTCGGACAACAGGAATTGTTTTGTAATTTTCTAAATAAGATATATTTTTGAATTGATCCCCCCCCTTCCTCCCCTAATGTGAGACAGGGATCAGACAGATTGGGGTGAAACTCTTTTATTGATCAACAACGCGAATTACGTATGCCCATTTAATAGTCAGTCATTCAAATTCAATCTTAATATACTTATGGTATTCTCTGGAAGTCGACACCAGCGTCTAATTGCGTGCAAACATAACTAATACCCATTGAATGCGATGTGAATGAAATCAAATGTTGAAGAATGGACCATGAAAATATCATGGCGGGTGGCGAGGTGGTCGGTCGCTCATGTATGGATAACTATTCTATTCTATTCTAGTATTTACCCTGCAGTCAGTAGATTAGTACCATTTGGCAGGGGGGATCCTTATGGTTCCCAATACCACAATTAAATCATACATGTATTTCCCGTAATTGGGTCCTTAACAAGGAGGATATGCCCGGTGAGGAAACGTTTCCTTTGATAGTGAATGCAAATATTTCGTTTTCGGCGAATTTTTCTGAAATTCACTTTTCCCATCCTTTAAACGTCATAGAAAATCATCCACGCAACATACATGTAGATCGATATCGGCTTGGGCAGTACCGCTTGGAAATTGGATAAACAGGTCCGTATTTGCCCTGGATGACGCGGTTTTTTCGCGTAACTTATTTGCATGGCACTTTATTAAAATTGTTCTCAACATCTGCCACCGTCACTTCAAGCTTCAGAGACCTTTCCACAACAGTGCAGTGATCGTACACCATTATGGCAATAAAAGCCTCGTGAATTTGACCAATGAAATACACGTAGACTGCGGTCTATATATGGATGGCAAAAACGTTCCAATTCTTCAAGTGGTTGGATATTGTAAGAACGATCAGGTATTAATTACGACCAGATTTTTAATATATCATTTTTTTTAATAAGTTTCCAGAAAACATAACACCTATGCATATAGTAATTTAACCGTTATTCAAAATTACTATTATGTGTTTTGTTTCTGGAATTTCTGTTAATAACAGAGTCTATAGTGTAGATTGGAAAGAAATTCCTTAATTATCCTTGTCGTCTTCTACTTATTCAGCAATTCAACGATCGCGTCTTAAATAGTTCACACAGAACGGACTTCAGCCACGACAAGTATTGTAAACTGTTACGTTAATTTTATTTCTAATTTTCAAATCTAAACAAATATTTCATAGATGCACAATAACATCGAATAAACCACAGACCCGAGAAAATAATTCCTGGAGAGCCTTGCAATAGTTGTTGTAATACAAGGTTTTCCAAGCGCCTTGAAAACCCAACGAGTAGGACATCAACTTCACACTTGGGCAATCTTTTCATTCATTATCTTCTCGCTATAGAGGACAAGAGTTTTGACAGCAGCGATTAATTTTTGCATCTACGCAACACTCCTTTGTCGGAGCTTCACAGCCAGCGGGAGAATAGCAAGCCGTGTCTGCAGTAGGTGTTTCTTTACAAACTGAAAAGTGAAGAAAGCGAGCAACCTTTGTATTATTTTAATAATTAGTAACGATGAAAATGATCACAATCTTTATTCGCCAAATTTCACTTAGAAAATGTGACGAGGAAAATCAAGTGTGATTTCGTGATTTTATCATTTAAAAAAATTAAAATTGAAATGTATTTCATAACCATCTTTTACAAAGCTGCTGTTAATCTGTACGATGGTAATGAAGTATTTATTCACTTGCATGCATGTTTGTATGTGGCAGGTCAGTTGAGAATGTCCGATTAAATCTTCAAAAAAAAATTCGATTAAATCTTCAGAAAAATGTCCGATTAAATCTTCAACAAAATGTCCAATTAAATGACCTCAAAATGTCCGATTAAACCTTAAGAAAAATGTCCGATTAAATCATTAAATCATCATCGTAAAAAGTGTACTGGATAACGTCATCAGAATTTTAGTAACGGACCAGGCAAGGCTGAGCTTTTCAGTAAATGATTCAATTCAATTCAATACCAGCAATCAGCCACACGGTGCCATGTGGCAGGGGGAGTCAATGCATCTCATTAGAACGGACACGTGGGGTAACACGATAGATCCCAATTACAGCATCATCAGTAAATTGAATTTTCCTTAATTTGAGGCTGTCCTTCGGTAATCCATTCCAATACCGAATCATACGTGGAAAGAACGACCAGTAGAATGCATCCGAACGAGCACGGTGCTACTTTAATGGGTTAGAATGATAACTTCGACCGCCATGACAGTTGCGTTCCAAGATTTCCATAATTAGTGTTTTGTTGCAAGGTAAGGTAAATCTCTCGAGAAGCCCCATACTGAGGCCTTCCCACCTTACCCGCAGATTGTCCCAGTCCAGCAAATGGAGCATGGCAGTTACGCCGTTTTCCCTACGATATTGTCCAGTAACAAACCTGGCTGCTGTACCATTTCTATAATAGGGCAAATAGGGCAGCAGTATTTCACGAGAGGATGTTCCAGTGTCTTATGTCCAACATCTTTTACGTTTTCTGGGCAGTCACGGATCACTCTCTGAACAAACCGAAGACGTTGGTTTGCCGCACCAGTTATTTTCTGAACATGCGTGTTCCAAGACATGTCACCAGTAATGGTGACCCCAGGTATTTCACCGAGGTGACGACCTGTAAAGGTACGCCCTCTAGATGATAGTCGGGAACCAGCTTGACTCTTTTACGGGAGAACCTCATGACCCGACATTTCTTCTTGTTATGCTTGAGCTGTCAGATGTTTCACCATGCAGATAAAGAATCTAAGTCCTGGACTTTTGAAGAATTTCTCCCGCTGGTCTCTTCACACAATTATGATATACATGTAATCATGTTACAATAATGCATAATTAAAGGACCATGGGCAACTTCCGAAATTAATTTGAATTGTGTTTGTAAATTGCAGACCGGGAAAAGCAGAGTTTTCCGGCTAGTACATCATAAATATAAGGATATTTCAAAAATGCATAGTTAATTTAAATATTGTTAATAGATGTCATATTCAAGTGGTAGGCTTAAATTGAGAATGACAAATTTTAATGTAAATTTGTACGATGTAATTTTGATATTATTTTAGCTCCTGATAAGGCCGCAGTGCCGAAACGTTGAGTATTAATAAAGTACGTCAAATTTGGTTGCGAAAAAACGACGTGTTGTACTATTTAAATATTACTAATTTAA
Source organism: Ommatoiulus sabulosus (assembly GCA_034697705.1). NCBI lineage: Eukaryota > Metazoa > Arthropoda > Diplopoda > Julida > Julidae > Ommatoiulus > Ommatoiulus sabulosus. The sequence goes on along the minus strand of JAQGAO010003915.1, from coordinate 8,758 downwards.
ATATTGTCTGAAATACATGTGCCAAGCTTTCCATGAGCATTACAGACGTAACAAAATAAAACTGATATTTCGTCATTATGAACTGACACATAATATATTGGCAAGATAACCAAAACACGTAATTTAAAATTTATTGCAATTTAAAGGGATAAAATTGTTAATAGAGATTACCATTGCTAGAACTTTATAAAAGTTTACAAACCAATATTAGTGCGGGAAAAAAACGAAGATATTTTTTTTTAAAAATGAGGCTAAAATTTCAAATATAGCGACACATACACATAAATGTATAGTGACTGAAGCATACACTGATCTGATATTTTTGAAAAGCCAGAAGTCATTCGTGTTTTGATTTCCGTCCAAAAATTATATAACGCTTAGACTAATGGGAAATTTCTGCAGTACATTTGTTTTTAGATTGGAATTTGTTGGATCTCTTCAGTACTTTTTAAACAGAAGCAAAATGTAACGTGGAATATTTTAGGAATATACAGTTTACATGTACAGTACATGTAGAATTCTTACGTATGTTAGTTGTTATTTTTGGTTGTGCCGCAGATGGCGGCGGCGGTGGTTGTGGTGCAGGGGCGGGTACAGGCCAATACTTCGGAAAGTACCACTTGAGTACGCGTCTAATCCTCATTTCCGTCAACATATCGTCGTCTGCCAAGACTGCCATAACGAAGCCATTTTGGAACCCGGTTAAAAAAACAAAGGCGAAGCAGAAACTCAGCATGTTCATGTTGACTGTTGCGATTGAAAGTCCTCCAATACTACAGCGCTGTCACTAAAAGTTCTTGAGCAGTCAGCCTTTTTAAACCTCAAGAGACAACGGATTTACGTAAGTTAACATGATTGCGTCTATAAATTAAAACCGTAAATAAAATTGCATATCACAGTATTCATTGAAAGAATACAGAAAAAAATTTTATTGATGTCGTGTAAACAATATCCCCAGATTATTCATAAATCTGTCAATGTAACTTACAGTATTTCGATGACCTATTTTTGAAATTGCTCTTCACAGCTGAAATTCTATTGATCGCACAATGACAACCACCTGACGAAATTTCCTAGACAAAGAATCGACTATTTCCATATTGTAAGAAATCAGGTTATGCCTATTAAAAGCCACCACATGATTAAAATTATACATTACAAATGACCCAATGGCGATGAAACTGTTATAATACAATTTTCATCAATTAAGTAGGCCTACAGTACTCGCGTTTCTGCGAAACTCCCATTTACGAAAACAACGTTGGTCCCAACAAGTATCCCATAGAACTTACGTACATTTGGTTCTCTCCGTGTGAGGAACTAAATTCACAAATTTCTTTTTTTATACCAACCCAATTTTCGAAGTTGACAACACTGTGACGTGATGTAAGACAGGGTGCGTGGCTGGGCGGCCTTACACGTTGTTAGTCTTTTCGCGTCTGGTAAGTGTAAATTTCGATTTTATTACGATGTGGTAAAACAAATGCAGATAATTCAAAATATATAACTTATTTGCATGAAACTTTCTTAAAATTGTTCTTCACAGCTGCCATACTATTGGTCGCATAATGCCATGCATGACAAAACTTCGTAGACAAACAAAAGACTATTTATAAATTGTAAAAAATGTGGTGATACCTATTAAAAACCACGATGTGTTCCAAAATGCTAGTTATACTATTTCATTATCAATGTGAAAGATGTTTGAAGAGCCCTTACTGATATTTTTAGACTTACTTCGGAAATCAGGAATTGTAATTGCTATCTAATAAGATATATTTTTGTGCTATTTTGAAATTGATCCTTAAGTGATACACACAATATTTTAGTTTTGCAACATCGCGTAATTTAGTAGCCCATCATTGAAATCCAATCACAATTAACTTATGGCAAACTTTGGAAGTCTATTCCAGCGTCTAATTGCATGCAAACATTACTACCGATTTACATGTAATGCGTTATGAATGAAAGGAAATCTACAGTGTACGGCTGAAGAATAACCATGAAAATGACATTGAGGGTAGCGAGGTGGCCGGTCGCTTATGTCTGGATATAACTATGGAGGTGTTTTCGACAATGTTGCTGTAACAAAATCACCATTGACGAAACGGTTTCTAGAAACATCACAGTCTGTCCGTCTATGGTCGACCCTCATTTCATCCGATAATAAAATTCAGAAAAAAAAAAGAAGGGGGCAATTGAATAAAATGGAAATATCTAATTTTCGGGGCCTATTAAGAATATATAAACCGGTACTTGGTTAAGAAAATAGTTCGGTTTGGAAATTCAGTTTGCCCTTCCTAAAATGCTACATAAATTTATTCACACAACCTATAGATTGACATGAAATATACTGACATCGTGTACATGTATGTCCATCTTTGGAAATTCATTTCGCAAACATATTCCGATTTTATTTTTCACCACATTTCTTGAAATAAAGTTCAATAAAATCGAAATCTCGAATCAGATGCGACATATCTTCATTATCCAGTAAATTAGATGATACAATTCATTGAATTCATCATTCGTCGAAATGCAAATTAAAAAAAAAGTTACATAGACGTCAAGCTTCAAGCTTTCGACCTGTGAAATAGACTGTGGCTAACAAAGTCTATACTGTTAACTGGAATGAAACTCCTTAATTATCCATTTCGTCTAGTATTCAATATTTAAGCGGTTGCATTTCAAATGCTGACGCAAGAATAGACTTCTGCAGTCACACTGACAATGACAAACTGTTACGTCAATTTTATTTCTAGTTTCCAAATCCAAACAAACATTTCATCGATAAACAATAAAAGAAACTAAACCAAAGACCCGAACAAATAATTCGATGATTCGTGAAGTGTCCGTGCAATAGTTGCCATATTTAATACGAATAGGACCTAAACTTCATAGTTGGACGATCATTTCCTTATCTTCTTGCTCATTCACATTCTGCGCGGCAGCAGCGATTAATTACTTTGTCTATGCAGCACAAAGTCGCCCCAGTCCCACACTGTGCACCCGTATAGCAAGGAACTTCAGCTTCTTTACAAACTATATAGAAATCGAGGAAAGTAAACAACCATTGTATTATTTTAGTAATTGGCAACAATGCAAATGATCAATCTTTATTCAGAAAATTTCACTTTGAAAAGGTAACCATTAAAACCAAGTGAGGTCTTCGTGATTTTCATATTTTTAAATTAAACTTGAAACGAATTTTATAACATTTTCTAAAATGTGTTTTAATTCATAGGATGGTGAATCAATTATTGAACGATGTAAGGACGTTTCAAATATTTATATATAATTTGGATATTATTTGAAACAACTTTATTTTCATAAGTGTTTATCATGAAACAAGCTGATATTTCATCATCATGAATCCACATACGAAGGATGTACATTAAGTTTCCGTAATCATTAAAAAAAACGGCTGTGTGGATTTCAATGAAGTTTTTTCGAAATATTCTTTTATCATTCATGAAAATTTTTTAACATTAAAAGAAGGCATCGTAAAATAGACATGTAAACATTAAAACTTTCCAGAAGTCAATACATGTATAAAGTTTACGGTTTAGGTGGATATTTTCGTCACTGTTTTTTAATGTGAAATAAGATGCAGCGAGAAACATTTTCGAAATAAATATATGCAAAATTCTTACGGGTATTTGTTGTTATTGTTGGTTGTGACGCAGATAACGATGATGGCGGTGCAGGGGCGGGTACTGGAAAGTACCTCTCAAATAAACGTCTAATCTTCAAGTCCGTCAAAATATCGTCGTCTGCCATGACGATGACATTTTGAAACACAGTTAGAAGTGCAAAAGCAAAACAGAAACTCAAAGTGTTCATGGTGACCGATACGATGCAGAGACTTCGAATACTATGCTGGCTGCTGTCAATAAAGGTTCTTGAGTAGTCAGTCTTTTTAAACCTCAAGAAATATCACGTTGTAATAAAAACCTGTCTATAAAAACTGTAAATACAGTCTATAAACCTGTCTATAAAACTGTAAATACCTTGTGATTGAAAGAATGTAGGAAATAAAAAATATATTGCCATCTTGAAACAGCTACCCTTGTATTAATTCAAAATTTGTCAATGTAGCTATTTCCATTGCCTGTTATTGAAATTGCTCTCAACATCTGCAATTATAATGATGCATGATGTCAACTACGTGACGAAGCTTCGTTGATAAAGAATAGACTTTCTATATTGCAAGAAATTTGGTCATAACTTTTAAATGCCACCATACTTGATAAAAATTGCACATTTTGATTGACCCAATTGCGAAAAAACTGTTAGAATAAATTCAATTCAATTTAATTCAACTCAGTACCCTATACAGCCAGCAACTAAATGCCATATGGTAAGGGGGCGACTTATTGAACCTGGATTAAATGTAAACTATCGTCAGGAAGTTTATTCCATCATCTAATCGATGAATTGTGTCACAATAAAATTGTGATAAATAAGTATAAAAGTATAGACTCGCGTTTCGACGAACTTCCCATTTGCGAAAATAACGTCGGTCTGAAAGTATCCCATAGAACCAATTAATGTTAATTTTCTTTTTATGTTAGAACTAAATTCACAGATTCCATCTATTTCAACAACTTAAATTTTAGAAGTGGAAAGCACTTTGACTTGCCTCAAAATGATCGAATAAACAGGCCCGAGATCGCCCTGCGTGTTGTTAGTTTTTTCCTGTTGTAAGTGTAAATTTCGATTTTCTAAAGATGCAAAAGTAAGAAGAATGCATATCGATAATGCAACTAGTACAGTATATTTCCAATTAATATCCTATTGCAGATAAGGTTTTATCTTTATTATCCACGAAATAATACGTTTCAATTCACTGAATTCATCAAACTATACCACTGTAGTTTTTTATTTACAAATGTTGTAAAGTCGCGTCAGGTGTCAGAAGTTTGTAACAACTGCGTTGTTGCACCCATTATTGCAATAATGCTCTTTAATTTGACCTGTGAACTAGATTGTGGATAAAGTCAACGTGTAGCCTACTGTAAATTGTCAATTGGAATAAACTCCTTATAATTATCCATATTTCGTCTTCTACTAATTCAACAATTCAGCGATTGCATCGCAAAAAGCCGGCACAAGAACAGACTTCAGTCACACCGAGTATGGCAAACTATCACATTAATTTTATTTGTAGTTTTCAAATCCAAACAAACATTCCATCGGTGAACAATTAAAATAACATAAACCATAGGTCCGAGCAAATACATTGTAATTCGTGCAGTGTTCGCGTAGAGTTGGCATATTTTAGCGTTGTTCAGTCACATGATTCACGACAACAGCGATTGGCTGCTGCATCTTTGCAGCACGAATTCGCCGGTGATAATGTACATTGAGCATCCGTGTAGCAAGGCTTGTCTTCAACTGATTCAGTACAAACTGAAAAGTGAGGAAAGTGAGCAACCATTGTCTTACTTTTAGTAATTACAAGTACATGTAGTAACAATGGAAATGATCGATCCTTCATACGTCAAGTTTCTCTTTGAAAAGGTTTGGAGAAGAAATCAAGTGCGATCTTCATGATTTTCTTATTTTTAAATCAAATTTGGAATACACTTTTTTTTTTTTTTGTCATTCATTTATACGATGATTAATAAATAGTTGAAGAATGCAAAGGTGGTTTAAATGATTTAGGCCTACTGTAAATATTAATTTGAATATTATTTGAACTACCAAAATTTCTATGAGCGTTTAATTGTGACATAACATCGTAAAAAAACATATAATGCAGAGTATACAAAGAGTTTAAAAACTATATAAAACATAACACGCAAAGCATTCCTTCTATAACAATTTGGAATGAGATTTGGTGGATCTCTTCACCAAGTTTTGAAATAAAAAGGATGTAACGAGAAATATTTTCGGAAAATTCTTACGTTTGCTAGCTTCTGGTTTTGGCGCAATTGGCCATGGTCGAGGTGGAGGTACAGGAGCGAGTTCTGGATTTGTTTCAATGTCCGTCAACAAATCATCGTCTGCCATGATGAAGCCATTCTGCAGCACAGTTAGAAGAGCGAGTGCGAAGCAGAAACTCAAAGTGACCATGTTGACTAATGCAATACCGAGATTTCACTATGGTACTGTCACTAAATGCGCTTGTTAAACCTCAGGAGGATCAACGGAGTAAATCAACACACGGTCGATGTTTGTGTCTTTTAAACACTGCAAAACTAACGCAAACCATTGTTGAAAAGGGTACAGGAAATAAACCGTAAAAAACAGTTATTATCGCTAGATTATACCAAAATCTGTTAGTCTATAAAACTGTAAATCTAATGCAACATTTTGATTGAAACAAGGCAGGAAATAGAAAGATATTTTTGACGAGAAAACGGTTAATATCAATAGATTATTCTAAAATCTGTCAATGCAGCTTATTATTGATAATGCTTTCAACAGCTGCAACTCTATTGATCAAATAATGATATGCATGTACACGACCAGATTTCGTAGACAAAGAAGGGCTATTTCCATTTTTCAAACAATCACGTTATACCCTACAGTGCATATACATGTACAATATACGTGTATATGCTATATTAGGCTATTACATATTTATAATTTGAATTACTCATGGTCGTTTGGAATGACCATGCATTGGTGTCATTCATGTACTGTACGTGGTATATACTGTATGACTTTTCATCCAGGGTTGATTAAATTAAGAACCTTTTCAATCCTCTATCCACTGCATGCATACAAAGCCCAATTAAGAAATGTTGATAGTTTTACATTTTGAAAATTAAGCGGAATAACACCATAAGTTTAATTGAGGCTGGTCAATCTCAACTGTACCTTTTAAGGAATTTAATCTCACAAATCAAACAAGAATATATTAAGTCATTAATCATACATCTTCAACAATACATGAGGTACAGTTTATTCGCTTAAGAAACAAAATGTATTCAAATATTTTAATTGAAAACGATGAGAAATGAAGGAATGAACCAATTAAGATTCAAGATAATATTCATGCTTTCTACATTTAGGAATCCTAAAATGTATTTTTCTTAAATATTGTGATTAAAATAAACTGGTGAAATAGATTGTATAACTTCGACTTATTTACGGGATATTCCCTTATAAGTAAGTAGTTTCAAAACCATTCCACCATTCATAAAAGTCTTCTTTTCAATGACTGAATTTCAAAAATTAGGGACAAAGGCAGACAACAAACAAAGTATATGACAAACTTTTATAAGATTTTATTTTCAAATTAACAATATCGCAATCGGTGACTAAAATATATTTGGTCAGATCATTGTTTTCAGTGATTAAAGACGCATCATTTGCATGTTGATGGATTACAGCAGCGATTCCCTTTTGTATCCAAACAGCAAAATGGCGATGCTGCTGGGCATGCGTTTGCATTGGTATAGCATGGTGTACTGGTGGCTACACAATCTGATAAGAAACAAACACTAAATTGCCATAATTATAAAAAAAAATAATAATCAAACTTTCACCTCACTCATCACCCTACAAAGACTAACCGATTTATATGTATATGTACAAAATGTGAATTTAATAGATTTTCTAAGACAAAAAAAGCTTATAAAATTAAAAGCAATTGATTAATCAATTCAATTATCCATATTTAAATTGCCTCACTGTAGAAACATTTTTATATACATTTCATAATTATTTTGAATTCATACTTCGATGAATTTTGGTGCGAAGGAGTATGAATATTGAAGAAAGGCTACAATTTACAGACCTGGTTGTGGTGGAGCCACAGTTTGAGCTGGAAGTCGACAACAACTGAAGAAAGCCCCGACTCTCAAGCAACACCGAAACCCAGGTAAACAATCAAAGTCATTTCGACACAGAAGATCCGATTCGGTGCAAGGAGTAGATAAGTTGCAATTTACTTCAAATTGTAAAATGTGACAAATTAATTACACAGCTGGTTCAAATGGTCTTCCAAAGACATGCTCTTAATTCCTCTCTAGCTAGAGAGTGCGTCCAAAGTGGTTTGTGGGAATTTTTTCGAAGTTTTAAGTAGTTTAAGGTATAATTTTTTATATTTATTATTTATTATTATAAATAACGAAAGAAAATAAGACGTTTGAAATATCACAATTCTAAATTTTTAAACTTGTTAATTTTCAGTGAATTAAAAACTTTCATTTTAATTTTTTAAAAATAAAGTTTTGATTTTAATTTTTATAAAATAAGGTTTTCAATTAATTTCAAATTTAATCGTGGTAATGTTAAATAAATGTGAAATTTTTAATTTCTAGTAAAAATTTAGTTATTTATCTATTAAAATATATATTTCACAGAAAATGTTTGAATTTGCGTAACATTTTCGAAGCATTCCCAACAGTATGGATCCCCAGAACACTCTTCTTGTAAGGATTACTTCATTTTTTGGATTTTGTAAAAACCTGCCTAATAATTGTCCATTTTTCGCATAAAAAAGCCAAAAATTAATAATTCATAAAAAACATAACACGAGACATTGTTATTTTCACTCGCGATTTTTCAAAATTCATACTGTATATGGTGATATATTCGGTCCAATTTAAACTTAACATAATGTCGAAAAAAAATTTATCTACAAAATAATCCTCACAGTTTCATAAGAAATAATACGTTTAGAACTTAAAAGAGGTTATTAGAAAGTATTTACTGGCGACAGGAGTTCTCGTAATGGTAGCCAATGTCGGGAAGAGATCCCCAAACCGTTTGTCTCTCGATTCCGAAAATTCCTCATGGTTGG
>JAQGAO010003914.1:0-16122 GCA_034697705.1 Ommatoiulus sabulosus | reverse complement strand
TTTCGGGAAACCCCCCCAGCGATTAATTGAGGTAGGCGCGTATTGCGGGTACGGCGCTTAATTCAGTTTTTACGGTAGCCAATAATGTGTGTGAACAAAGATCTTACATGTACTTACTTGCCGAAATGTTGGCATTGCTCTCCAGCATGTACGAAGTTCGCAAGAACCAGAAACTCCATGGCATTTGCAGTCTATTTTCATTTTTTGTTCCAGGACCTGCAATAATAGATTGGGTAATAAATTTATTTACCACACATTTTTTTCCATGTAATTTGCAGAAGTGTATATTTATAACTTATATATTTAAATATGTATTATTATTATTATTATTATTTAGTCTTCAAAGCACGCGCTTTGTCCAATTGAACAACAACGGCGCTTTTAGGAAGGGGTTTGCTCAAGTATTCCTTCAAGCGTTGTTTTCAGATTACTCGACTTGGCTTCCCATCCCTTTACATTAATTTCACGTATTTTTCTTATCACTTCATTACAATTCGCAATAAAACTACTTGATAATTGAAATTTCAACTATAAAAACAAGCTACTTATAATTTAACAGGGCCTTTCCCGTGAAATCTAGTAATATCCAACATTCATACCGCGAAAATTCTTCTTTGATTACGTTATAATTATATCATAAATAATTTATTAGACCAGCATAAGTGAGCCGTAAATAATATGTCATTATTAGACCAGTTACTGACAACCTTATATTACTAGATTTCATGTTATAAAATGATTAACTTTCCGGTGTACAGCATTTTTTTTTTTTTTTAAAAAAAAGCTCTTCAACATCATATTATAGTCATACATTATGATATCGAATTTACATAAAAATAAAAAAAATTGTAAAATGAAAGTAATTAAAAACAAACAATTACTTCGTTTTGATTCCAAAACAAAAATCAATTTCCGAGAAAACCCTCAATTGCTAATTGTAATTTGATATCAATTGTATAAAGACATAAAAATGTATTATTAATACGAATCCTGTTTGTTGCACACCCTTACCTTATACACGCATAAAATAGTTTTGTTATCAGGTTGCTCCAAACAAATATCTAATTCTAAGAATATACATTATTACTGCTTAAAATGCAATTACACTATTTTTTCAGACTATTCAACAATGGTATTCGACTAAAATTCGAGTTATTCAAATGAGGAAAAAATGAACAATAAAATCTCTTTATCCCTTGACTAATGCATCAATTTCTACAAGGCGAGGGCAAAATTTAAGTGCGTGGAGTCGGGCAAACTTTTACAAACTTATTTTGGAATGCTGAGATGTCAGTTGAGGCGGCGAAGGTAGTTTTGATTTATAGCAATAGTTTTATTCAGAAGCTATATAAATATAGTCCTTAAAATGCATGTAAACCTATTCATAGAAATAACAAAAAATCTACGCAATTTTAAAGGTGTACTAAATCACAACCTGCATAGCACATAAATGCTCTGAGACACAGAATGGGAACCCATGTTAATATCACTAGTTTACTGTCCACTAAATCACTGTCATGAAAGTTTGCGAAGTACATTCTGGGAATAAATTTTATAGTCCATCTGTTGCTTTATTATAATGAAGGCATGCAGTTTTGATTTAGGTCAATGACAGATTTGAAACAGGCTTACTTCGTGTCTTGCATTTTCGGGAAACTTTGCTAAGATCAAGTTCATGGAAGCGCTCTAAATGTATACTGTACAGCACAGAACTATACGCTCGAGTACATTATTGCGACGCACAAATTTAACAAATTCAGAATTGCATCAAATTTGTTTAGGTGTAGAAGTTAGTAGTCTAGAACACAAAAGAGGCATGGCATAAACGTTTATCTCAAAACCCATTTTGGTGTTAGGGGATACGTTTTACGTTATAGCAAAAAAATATGTCGCTAAAAGTCAAGGCCGAGTCTGAAACTATTAAATTTAGTTACTATTTTGGGGCTTAAATGCTCTACAGTGAACAACAAGTGGAAAGGTTATTATCAACAGTGACTATATAAATATCTTCTCCTTACTAGACAACTTGCAAAAAAAACGCATTTTGTTTTGTTTACAATTGCATCTCATTCTAGACAATTATTAACACAATTGCGATCCCTTTGTTTTCCTTTGATGTCAAATAAATAATATCGTGTTATCTTCGTACACGTACACGCTTTCGCGAGAGAAAACTTCTCAGTTCCAAAATAAACATTCAATCGCCACTCAGGATCAGTCGATGAACATATTCTGGAACTAAATGTGACTGCAGACCAACTTTGCCTTCTAACATTGCAAAAGGTAGTCAACATGCTTCTGAAAAGTATAAACGTAGATAACTCGATTTGTCGAATGTCAAAAAATGTCAAAAAAGTAAATATGTAAAATTAAAGCGTGTCTTCATTTACCAGCCGCTGAAAGTTTAGCCAAATATAGTCGGTGAAGGTTGACCAAATTTAACTTAACATGCAGGTTTTTCGTTTAATTTATTGGGAAGATGAGAGAAGCTGAACGAAAGCCATTTTGCCCATAAGTTGCGCAAACAACATTGGCTGTCATCTTCTAGTAAACGGGCCAGAACGTATTAGCATAACATGCAACAAAGAAGCCATTGTTCTGAAAGTCAAATTGTATACCTCGGAATCGGTCTAGCCTTGGCAGGGGAGAAATATGTTGAAAATTAGCCCAGCAGTTGGAATAAAACAAATGAGGTACGGAAACATAAAAGTCTTTTAAAGATCTTTCAATTCTTTGATTAAAAAACTGATCTTGTTTAGATTGAGCGAGGAAATACGCAAATTGATTAGTGACAGGGGATTACTGCAGGATAAAGGCTGTGGGCTTATTTTCATTGCCATCAAATTGTTTGGTTGGCTGCATTATTTTAAGAAGAAAGGTGAGCATTCAGTTTTTCAGACAATACGAGCATTCTTAGGCAAATCGAAATGGTTGACAGTTCATTCGGCAATATAGATAAAATACCACCAAACGCTAAACAAACAAAAAACAACTTAAAGGCCATTTTTTAGTTTAGAAAGCAACGTCTGGAATAGAAACTCAGTTTTATTAACCATAATAGGACAAACAGAAAAACTCTGAATCGCAAAGTTCCAAAAAAAAAATAAAAAATCAGTTGCGAATTAATTTATTCTTAGCTGCTTAAATGTAACTCGTTAAATTGAAAATATTATGTTTTACAATAATTTTAACACAATAGTCGTGTCAAATTGTCCAAAAAATGATATTCCATCGTTGGTTGCTTTAATAGCTGTTTCATTGCATGAATTCCATGTCCATGATGATTCAGACGCCATTAATTAAAACAGTGAATTGAAATTATATATGAAATTAAAATAAAAAGATAAAGCTGTTTTAAGTGCTCAATATAGAGCGACCCAAACTAAACCGTTCGTTAAAACTTAAGCTACTGGTGAATAAGAGCTGTATTAATTTTCAGCTAATTCCCCAACAGTAGGATGAAAACTTATAAGGACTTTTCAAGTCAATTCTGGCCTTTAATTGTTTAAGATAGGAATTCACTGACCTGGAAATTGAATTTTAGGGCCAGAGCACATATATAATGCAGCCATAAAATAATGGGAATCCCATACATAAACATGATTTAGGGACAATTTGTAGAGAGGACGCCTCATTGACTCTCCCTGCTTATTTTTTTTTTAAAGTTTTTCTCCATAAAAGGCTGACAAAACTTGAATTTAAGCTTACTTGTGTCACTAAATGTATTTATTTTTGTAGTAAAAATTGTTGTGTGTGTTAAAAAATAGTAGTACCATAAAAATGTATCTGATCAATAAAATACTAAACGACATCATGTTATTCGAATATAGGGTACAAATAATCAATTGATTCGGAATCCAAAGTTATACATGTATATATACACTGTAGTAGAGCAATAAATGTTTGTACAATTCGATCATGTTTAGCATTCTTTAGTGCCAAATCTGATTACCCAACAACAAGCATAATGTTATAGCAATGGTTAGGCGTTCGCATTTCATCAATTTACGTAAAACCATGCAGACTTAAGCAACTCAGCCCATGGCGCGTACAGAATACGTGTGTCACTTAACGCAATTCATCGCATTTGATGGTAATGTGCCAAATCCTAAATATAAATGAGAACTAAAAAATAAATAATCAAATGCTTTTCCAAGAATATAATGCTCCGTTGTCAAAAAAGAAAGTAAAGCACTGACATTTCCACAGCTTACTTAAGTATATACATGCCGCATTTCTCAACCTCTTGGCTATTATTAGTTTAACAGATTTTCTATGAATTTTTATTATAACCGCCTAATGCACCACCAAGGCCTATGCTTTGCGGTTGTATCGAGGCAAACCCAACACACTCTAAAATTGAATAACATATAATTATTTATTGGGATCTAAACTCTATTCCCAGATTCATAATTGTTAGTTGGTTGAAAATACAAATTATTTTCGACTGACGTGAAACGTGACACGCAAGGATATTTTAAAAACGAAACGAATTAACATACATGGCATTTAAACCAAGTTTGTGGTTTTATAAAACTGCCTAGGCCATCGCATCCGCCATTTTAATGTGCGTTTATAATAATACAGATTTTGCAATTATATATTGAACAGCTTATACAGTAAATGTGAAGTATATTGAAATATTTATAAGGATATACAGTATTATCAACTATAATGTTTACATATTCGAGGTAAATTTCCACTTTATGTTAAAATCAAACCAACAGCAATGGTGCTTGTGGAGATAATAGTTTATAGAAATATTTAATACCCAATGCCCACGTACAACTAGTATACAAGTTTTGGAAATATGTATGCTATAAGATTTAAGATATGCACCAACTATTTACCTTCCATAATATCTCCAAACGTGTATTTTGTGTACAATTTGAATGTTTAATTTATATTTTTGAGAATTCATTATATGCAAATAGAGCTTTTTCCAATTATTTAAAACTGTCTGTTTACACGTATAGTTCGTAAACATTTCCACAGCTATAGAACAATAAAAGATTTACCAAAACCAGTTATCAAGGCTAGTTCCTTGATACTGTTTCCGTCTCTCTAGTTCGTAAACATATTTTGAAGTAATGTATTTCCTTTATCCTAATATTAAATACTGTACACAATATGTATAATTAAATTAACATCGATGAAAACATATACATGTATGTATAAGTTTAACTCATCAGCATAGGGGTTTTCTATTTCAGGTATACATACTGTAAATGTATTTATATATATTAAAGTCACATCATAACCTTCCTATTTGGGTAATTTTAAATAATATACACTTGTAGATTCACTTAAAGAAATATATAGCTAAACAGTAGTTACGGGATCGCAGTTAGAAAACAAGTTGAAAATAACCCAGCAGCTGCTTCTATCATAAAACAACCTAAATACAATTTCATGCCCACATTTAGTTTCTGCAAAAGATGTTTGCATGGAATTGCTACGGGATACAGAAGATTGGAATTGACGTGTTATAAATGAGGAATGTACAACTTTTAAACCTCTGTATGATAAATAAGCTTTATGGTAGCCTATACTGACTGCTCATACCGGTAAAGGTAACATGTATACGTTGAACTATGATGGAGTTCCTTGGAATCCCCACACATTAACAATTTCATAGAAATGGTATGGTTGTATGGAAAATAAGGTAAATTTCCTGTTCGTTCCCCTTAGTTTGCGTGGTAACATTCTCGTATTTTAAGATTATTCCTTCACAGTATAGACATCGCTAACTATTTTTACTCTTTTTGGTATAGCCATTGCAACGTCAAACAAAGGAATTCGTAGGCAGACCTCAACTCTTCTTTTTTACTGTGACGACATCATACCACCAACATAGAAAGTCACACCGAAGGGACGTCGTAGGAATGAATTTCACATGGGGCTTAACCGCTTTACAGCCTATATAAACCTATAAGTTACCGTCCTATGTACAGGGGGACTGACGTGTGACTAAGGCTCGAAGTAACCCTCTTGTCACTCAAATGTGTTCCATTTGGGATTAGATTTCCCCTACAGTTGTAACAAGGGAAAGACGGCACGTGTCACATTTTCCATCTGAAAGTGGCGTAAACACGGCTGCAGCATTTGGAATACTTTTAAACATTTTAAACCTAAATTCCTGCTCATCTTTTAAACGGCTTATGACAAGCCAGAAACAGGAAAACGTGAGGAACTGTCGCTATTGGCAAAACCATCTACGATTTGAATTAATCTGGGTGATGAAGGAGGGAGGAGGAGGGGGGGGGGATGAATCCAGTGAAGGTGGTCCTCCATTCGCTACGGGAATAATGGACAAGATAGTTTTAGGTATAAAATAAAACAATTGTCTAGATAAATAACTAGGAAATGAAACAGGGTTCCCCCAGAAATGTCAGTTTCAATTTACCTGACTTTTCCAGGTTTTAAACCTGGAAAAAGTTCACATATTTTGCAAAATCGACACTGGAAAATATTTTTCAAAATTAACTAATGACAATTTTGAGAACTACCATAGAACATTTTTTAAAAATTTTAAAATTTGCATAAAATGTGACAACTTTGTATTCAGAAAATGTTTTACGATGTGGAAAATTTGTGCTCGGAAAACGTGGAAAATTTGCAAATTTTTACTTGGAAAATGTGGAAAATTTTACAAATTTGTACTCGGAAAATGTAGAAAATTTTGCAATTAATTTGTTCTCGGAAAATGTGGAAAATTTTGCAAATTTGTACTCTGAAAACGTAGGACATTTTGCAAATTTGTACTCGGAAATACTATACATACTGTACCTACATCAATGGGTAATATGAATGGACAACATGCAGTGTGTGATTATTAAGCCTATTTTCCGCACCTGCAATGTAGCAGCCGAAAGACGAGATTTCGTGTGTATTAAGAGAACAATACAAATTTGGTTGAACAATCTCCAACATTATTTTCTCCAATCACTTGACGATGGAAACCATTATCCCATTCTCATCTACAATCGATTGCTGATTGAACCTCTTATACACGTATTTAATAGTCATACTTATTTAATTTTTGATCAATTAGTTATTTTCATAATCCTTTTCAATTTTAAATAAAAACATCAACTTCATATTAGTCTGCAATTAAATCTTTTGAGGTTCTCATGACCGAGACAAACATTTAATGTATACTGGTACTCCAAAGTTGAATTTACACAAAGTGTTGATACAACACTTTTTATACGCCGAGGTACTTTGTAGTGGTTTTAAGTTATCTGAACGTGTATACATGTATATGTTTTAGTAAGAACAACTGGTTCTAGAACTAAAGTTGCGTAAAAATGGCATACACAGTGTATACATGTTCACATTAACAAACATTCTTTTTACACGTATTTATCCCAGAATAGTATTTGAAGTAAATCTTGGATTAACCTAATGTATATGTGCTAATAAATGCTTTTTTCCCGGTTTAATAAAATACAGGAAAAAATACAGTACATGTAGCATCGATAATTAAAATTATTACATAAAGTTGTACATTTTCCAAGTACAAATTTTCCACGTTTTCCGAGCACAAATTTTCCACATCGTAAAACATTTTCTGAATACAAAATTGTCACATTTTATGCAAATTTTAAATTTTTTAAAAAATGTTCTATGTTAGTTCTCAAAATTGTCGCTAGTTATATTTAAACAACAATTCCTATATATAAAATATCATTTTAACATTTCCACATTTTTTAAGTCATAATTCTCTAAACGTACCCAAGAATAAATTCCCTCTATAGCCAGTAAAGTTTAAAACCACCCTGTAAACAAAGCGTGTGGGAGAATGTGATTAAACTGTCATTATGACACATTGCTATTAAAAGCACCCCCTGAAAACGCTCTTAAATTAAGCCCCTTCAGTCCCCTGCCTCAAAATTGATTTCTGGCAACTGCGTGGGGAAAAGACGGCAGGTTCAACGCCTTATGCTTTAGATAATGCGTATTTAAGTGACTGTGGACGTCATTTCCAATTATGATTTTATTCCAAATTAAGTTGTCCAAATCAAGCTGTTGCCAGATGACACACGTTGCACAAATTAATTAAAAAGAGAAGTTATCTAATTATCCGAAAAAAAAAAGAATCACGCCCCACTCACAGTACCAAAAGATTAAAAAGATTTTTGCACGCAGGTGCAGATGCCTTTGCAGAGTAATTGGCATTCAATGCAGCAATATTTTATGTCTGATTAATTCTAATTACGGCGCAAATGGGTGGTAAACCACAAGAATATGTTACTTTTGTGTCATTTTTAGTCTTAACAATTAACATCTTCTTTTGAAAATTATGGAAAAAATGAAAAACTTCGTAACTTTTAACTATATAAACATCTCAAACATTCTGATTTGTAAAAACACCTTGAAATCCCTGAAAGGCGTGAATTTTTTTAATAAACCCCACTTCCGACAAATTGAATTAAAATACGTACCAAACGGGTATTTAAAAAAAATATCAAAATAAACTTTTCAGTTATAGCTAAACCACCTACACAGTGATTTATTTTTTAACAAACAATAATGACTATTAATTCGCTACAGCTGCATGGAGCGGGATGGACAAACATCAAAGATAAGAAATTATCAAGTCAAGGCATTCATAAAGGAAATGTACAGGCAATGAATGGTACAAATATAATTCAAAACTGGAATGTCAACTATTTCTAAAAGTTAAGCAAAGTTTAATTGAAGAGAACCGCACCATGCATGCAACAGCTGAAAGCTCAAAATCTCGAAACATTTCTGAGCTTGACCTGACCATTAATAATACGAGCATGCAGGCATGTTTTCTCTTCATTATTTTTTGCATACAGTATGTCTATTCAACCGATTTCCCCGAACATTTTATGCGATAAAACTTAAATTATGACTGGACAACAGACTAATTATCAATTGGTTTTCATTGTTTGACAATTTATGATCAGACAAATCATTCTGCACGGGATGAATGTACAGTAGTGGTGTGGGCAATGTACGGTAATGGAACTATTTCGAACAGATATTGTAATATTGGTTGAGGCACTGCAGGATATGTAATACTAGTATAGTCACTCCGTGTCAGTACTTTCATGTCCTCATGTCCAGAAAATACGACTGCAGCGCAAGAATTGATACGGCGGTTGGACCCAGTACTTTCCAACGGGATATGATCGTATCGTAGGTGATGTGTCACTCGCTCGACATTGGATAACAGATAGCCACAGGGTTGCACAATACTGCCCAATACTCCGAGGGTATTCAGTGGGCATGCAGTGTTTGAAATGCCCACATTATTATGCGGTGTTATTTGACGTTTAGTTTAATCACTCACTGACAACCTGACATCCATGCTGGTTTGAAATGTGCCATACTTCATACTTTATGTGAATGTGCATTTTGTACAGTCTCAAAGTTGAGTTTCTGCTTTTCGTATTTTGGAACAATTTTCTTGAAAGAATTCCACTGTCAGGTAAAATTACAAATTAAGAACGAATCTTAATTGTAATTTAAACCAGCGTAACAATGAAGATTTTACAGAAACCAGTACGACCACGTGCATAAAAGAGTATAGTGCCATAGAAAATTAACTCAGATTGGAAACGTTTAATCAAATCTCCGCTCCACTTCACGAAGAGTCAATTCATTAACAATGTACAGAATCAATGATGCAGAAAATTCAAGAACATACTGCGTATTGGCATTAAATAATGAACGGTTGGAAAATAAGCCACCCTGTTAGCTGACAATATGGCCCCTCGTTGGGCCACCCTCTAAACTTTGCTTTTTCAAAGAAATTCTCATCATGGTGGTTGCAGTACTTACAAACAGAATGGAAAAATTGTTTCCGTCATTTCCAGTGTCATTCAAATCAGCAAGTTGCCTACTTTGCATAATGGCCTCTACTGTCAGGACGTGACAGGCTGACGCCCATTTCTATTGTGCCAAAGCAGAAAGCGATTTTTTAATAACACCCCCTTTTTATTTAAAAACCACGTGAGTGCTGCCCATAATTCTTGCCTTGAAATTCAAGCTGTGACCTATACTGGGCCACCTCCATGCTATATACTCTTGGATATGAGGTCAACTTTCATAAATAATTAAGGCAACACAATGGACCACCGTCTCACGGCTTTTATGCGACTGTCAGCGACAGTATTTTGCATCCTCCAACTGAAGAGAGCTTAACGTGTTTTTGGATGTGCATTTTTGCTTCATGCCTATCACCAAAGTGACCTTCCCAAATATGGTGGGTAAAGAATTTCGAAATGACCGAGTAGCATGCATAGCTGAAGGGAGTTACACTGCACTTTTGGGTGGCATGCTTGGGTGGAATAATGTTCAAGTCCACGGAGTAAAAAACGGATTTAAGAGAAAAAAAAACAACACTTGGAATTACTAACAGCATTTCATTAAATATACTGTAGTAGTGTAGACAACATACCACAATACCTTCGAAACAGCAGCACGTATTCTTCTATGGTATTATTTTATACAAAATGTGAAATTTTATAACGTTCGATTAGATTTTCGCAAGTTGCATGTACATGTATATAACTGTACAACGATGACAATATTTAAAAAAGTATACCGAGGGCTCTATTTTTGCAACTAGCAAATGAATTATGATGTTCATCTTGGTCTACCCGTAAATTACACTGTATGTTCAAAACATAACGACTGATGTACATTTGTAGAAGCAGACTACTGAGACTACCAAATTTTTTTCAACGCGACCTCGATCATGCTTCAAGGTCATCTCTGCATGCAGGAATTCTTGTCAAAACACATTACAGGGATATATGTATTAACATTAAAAGGAAACACGAATTTGTCCAATCTGAAAAAAATTTTGTTGTTGTTTTCCCGAAGGGCTATTTTTTCAGAAATAACACAATGAATGTTTTGTACAAATTCGTTTTTAACAAGGTCGAAGAAACGCTACACTGTACGTTTACATGCATGATTATCATTTACACTGTTATCGAGATGATCGAACTTTGTTCAAAATTTTTGCTAACGTGTACATGTGCACTTTTGTGCAGTACGTGCATCCCAGGGAGGCGCTCTGTATGCACGCGTGCAATCAGAGCATACTACTTCCACTGTGCTACTTCAAACAATGCTTGAGTCTACCATCGAATTGAGATCAAAATCGTTCCAACATTTTAGAGGGAAGTTCTTTGAACAAGATTTGGTAACAAATTCAGTAAAGCCAGGCTCAAGCATGATGCTGTACATGCATATCACAAAATAATTGAAGCGCAGGAGTAGACAACTTACAATTACTGTATGCTAACTCTTTTATAATGTCATTCTTTCAAAAGTACTGTACCTGTAA
This sequence comes from Ommatoiulus sabulosus, assembly GCA_034697705.1. Lineage (NCBI taxonomy): Eukaryota > Metazoa > Arthropoda > Diplopoda > Julida > Julidae > Ommatoiulus > Ommatoiulus sabulosus. The sequence continues at coordinate 4,790 of JAQGAO010003914.1, read as the reverse complement.
AGTATTTCTTATACTAGAAAATGTTGAAAAATGAGGTTCCACTTGCCTTTCGTCCAGCTTCATTGTTATGCAAGTTCATAAGAGCCCTGGAATTTGCTTTACTGCCTTTTTTGTCCCTGGCATCCACGAACGTCCTTGAGAAGGCGGTGCCATAATCCACATTGTCGGAACATCCGGACCACTGAAAGCCCTCGGGACTGTAACCGCGGACAGTCCGATCACAGCCGCACTTCTCCAATTCTCCGCTGCTGCATGCTCGAGTCACTGCATGGGCCACTCCAGCAGCTGCAAGAGCATGGACGAATGCTGCCTCTCTTGTACCTTTGAGGACAATGGGCATTTTAACTATGGGGTGGACAACACGATAACAATAGAATCAGTCAATGGAACAACAGGCCTGTTGTCTGCCCTTACGCAACGTTTGCAGATTTTTTTAAAGTGTGTAAAACTATGGCAATAAACTCGAGTAGTTGGACTTTATAAAATCTGGTGATTCCATGCATACAATGCAAAAGTATAGACTGATATTTCAACTCGAGAAGTTCTCAGATTTACCCAACATCTCAACTTATAAAAATAGTGTCAGAATTCCTAATAGTTTAAATCCCATTCAATGTTGTTTTTTTATCTTTTAACGAGAAATTCACTCACCGAATTCCGTAATTTTGATTTCGGCAAAAAAATCGAAAACCAAATAACCTACAGTAATCGAAAATAAATTTAAATATCAGTTTATTTCATTTGATGACATGTCCCTCGAAATCAAACTATACACGTATTTTCCTTCAATACAACATATTTTACATTCATTTATTATTTTAACTAGCAGCTTTTAAGATTTCTGTAGTCTTCTATGTTGCAATATCAAATTTTGATGGGTGGCATGCAGTTACAATTTTAAATCCGTCGCCATGTTGGGCACCAGTTCATAGATTTTAAATCACGGGTGATATCAAACAGCGTCGATCGACCAAAGCACAAATAACATACATGTACAGGTATGTATAAATCGAAGATTCCAAATCTGCAAACCGTTGCATAAGCGCAGTTATAGCTTCTAATTGTTACGTCTAACCCAATCCAGTACTATACGCATGCTACAGTACAGTCAGTACTAACACTGCTAAAGCAACCTAAATAGCACACCTAACGGCCAGTAATGATCCAAAGACTAAAGCAAAGACTTCTACAGAATATTCAACGGTTGAAGTATTTAAAGTTAAAACATGGAAGCCTTATAGCTTTGAAAGACATTCTGATTGGTATTCCTATTCGTAATAATAGTACAGAGTATACAATTGCTACCGAATATAGTATGGAATACCTGATCTATACCTAACCAGAGGCAATGAAAGTCGTTCCCACGAGACGCCTAATTTCGCTATTAACTTAAATGAGATAACCAATTAATGGCAGCAATGTGCTGTATATACTTGTTGATTAAATTTAAAGTATCACCGTTGAAAATCCTCCAAATCCCAAAAAATAGAAGTGAGTGATAGCAAAGAGTATCAACGCAGCAGCCATTCCAGCACATAGCACTCAACAGGTGCCACGAGAGTTACAGTACGAGAACGAGCTTTTGCAATCCGGCCTACCTCCGCTTACTTTTCCAAACAGCCGGGTATCCATCAGTGTACTGCAATTCCAGCGCCTCGTCATAAACTGGTACTGGCACTCTTCAATTGCACTTTGGGCACCGGAACTTACACTTCCCATCACTTCCAAATTGCGCTTGCAAATGCGTACCTGACGGCCAATTAGTCCAGTCAGTGTTTCGCACATGTTCTCTTTGTTCATGGTGGCCAAAGACCCCATCCTGGATAACGCCCTGCAAGTGAAAAAAAAATATTCATATTTGAAGTTAATATTTCTCAGACAAATTCCCTTCCACTTCACTTGGGCATGGACACAATCCAATGATATTTATGACTGCGTTCCAAGTTTTATATTGTACAGAGTGGGCCAATAAAAAGTAAGCCAACTTTATAAAGATCATAAAATGGTTATTTGCTAATGGAATTTAATGAAAATTTGTACAAATATTGTTGTTCTCTCTACTTTCGAATTGCCCTCGTTCACGTTCCTTTTTTTAATGACGTAGTCATTCGAATTTGTCTTTCAAAATGGCGTTTTTACTGAAGAAGAAAGAACCGCGATATTAAAGTTTTTTGCGTAAAACGAAAAATTACAGTGCTAGGCAATTTTTGAAACAGTTTCCGGAGAAAGCTGCTAACTTTGAACACAAATTGAAATAGAGAATTTTTTTTGTATCCTATTTAAGTACACGTGTAAAAATTTTCATTAAATTCCATTAACAAATAACCATTTTATGATTTTTATAAAGTGGGCTTACTTTTTATTGGCCCACCCTGTATATATGGTCGCGAGTAAATTCGTTCACCCAAATTTGAGATTCGGGTGAATCGCAAATCGTTAAAATGGACGAGAGAAAAAACGTTCAATCTGTTCTTAAACATTTATTAAAATTAGGTTTCACTTATCAAAGAGTAATTACATATCTGCGTTGATAAGTTGTTGGCATTCCATTTTGAAGCACTAACCGTATCATTAATGTCTCTCGTCTTTTTCTTCAGACAACGTTGTTAAGTGCATACGTCCATTTAATTAAACAGCTTAAATATACCGTTGCTAAACGCGTCATATAACTGAAGTTACTTTCGGCATTTTTATTTTAATTACGAAGTAAGAGATGTACAACATTCGGCTATCTACTTTGAACTTGGTCTCTGATGTACCATTTATACAAAAAGTTTTTTTTAATCACTTTAACTTCCCCTCATGATTTTAAAATAGCATCCAATTCAGACCGTTGAAGTGGTTATGACATCTGTAGGCGAGCAGGAGAGCTGAGTTTTTAAGTATCATTCGGAATTCACATGTCTTACATTTAAAAATAGTAAACTAAACCAAATGTTTTTTCAATCGTTCCTGTTTTATCTGTTTCCTATTTTTTCTTAAAATGTGCATCGGCCTATTTTAATTGCTGTTGAATACATCGAAGAATAATGACAATTATAATAATTTGACGTAATTAACTGCAAGTATAAGATATAAAAAAAATACTATCAGATGCATGCAGTATACGTCAAACGTTTGTGTGGGAACCTTATCCTTCTTTAAAATATTTGCAAGATTAAACATTTTATCTGCAAAAATTGTGCGTGTTCATGTGTACTTGTACAATGAATGGTTAAAAGTTGAATATACCTCGTATAGAAATATTTCGTATAGACAGTCTTTGACAGGCTCATAAGAAATTGTTTTCAGCCGATCAATCAGTTCAATTTAAGTTAGTGATTTGAATGTCTTATATTTCAATGACAAATCTTCTTTATTAAGTTAATTACTTCTAAATGAGTAGTTATCCAATTTTTTGCATTTCAAAATACATGTATACTGTGTATAAACGCAACAATCATCATGATCATACGAGAAAATCCTTGCAATAGTTTAGTTCAGTTGAATACATGCATGTATACCATATATTGTAGTTCTTATAACGCTTCAGTGTTTTCAAAAATAGTACCAATGGAATGGGCACGTCTGTCTGTCAAAATACAAGCGTATACATATGTACAAGATAGAATTATTCATGCGCTGTATACGTATAGCTCGTGGTGGACATTCATTAATAGACGTTGAAATTCACACTTACGGAGTTACTACTCCAATTTGTCTTGTTTGACGACAGTTGCATTTCACCATTTGACAAATAAATGCCACATCACCAGAAGCCCTTTCACCATGCCACATCTTGGTTAATATATCACTGACAATTGCGTATTAAAGTTTGTATCTGTGCAATTACATTCACATTTTTCTATCAATAGGTCTATCATAGTCCCACTAACCGGATTTATAGAGAAAAAGATGCATCATTCTCCGTGGTTGCGCGTTCAAATCCCTGTGCCTGGAGGGCTTAGCCTGTCAACTGTCAATCGCCATGCAATGCTATGCACTGATACCGTCTATCAGTTTAATCGATACATCATTTGGTGCAACGACGTTGGAAACTGATGGCCACATGCCAGTTCAATTGTCTAATAAAGATATCATCTAAGTCCTTAGATTATCCGATAAATTGGTTTTATTACTTGCATTACCACAAAGCAGATGGCTTGTGTTACAGCAACGAACTCCCAGAAGAAGCGTGAAACACGTATATTGTATACGCGATGTGAACAAATATAGGGGACGCTATACCGCTGAAGCATTATTGTGTGCATACTATAGCCCGGGGTACTAGAAATTGAAAAAATAATAAGGAAAATTCTAAACGATCCACCATATTAGGCGGGGAAACTTTTGTTATAAAAATTGCTTTACTGTCGTATACTGTATATTCTTAATTAAAACCAAAATGAACATATTGCACCTCCGCTTCAGAAACTCAAAGTTTTCATTTTGAAGGTATATATTAGTTTTAAAATATAGCATTCACTAAATGATCTACAGCAGGGCAAAATAAAGTGGCATCAATGTCTTACATGTAGCCGAAACTATGCAACATACCGGTATACAGTTTTAAGCTCGATGGAAGTTTTTGAAAAACTATACAATGCATGAACTGCCATGAAGTCATTGTAGCATGTGTGAATTTATGAAGAATAATACCTGTACGAAACATTAAAAAAGTCTACGAATTTGATACCGTAAATACGGAATTAAGCGCCGGGGCGCTTATTCGCCCATTTCGGGAAACCCCCCCGGCGATTAATTGAGGTAGGCGGCTATTGCAGGTCCGGCGCTTGTTTAACATTGCAATA
>JAQGAO010003913.1:0-16122 GCA_034697705.1 Ommatoiulus sabulosus | reverse complement strand
AGTTGCTATTTTCTCAAAAAAAAAGCTTACTAATTTCCCAAAAAGTTACCTATTTCCCAAAGTAGTTGCTATTTTCTCAAAAAAAAAGCTTACTAATTTCCCAAAAAGTTACCTATTTCCCAAAGTAGTTGCTATTTTCTAAAAAAAAGCGTACTAATTTCCCAAAAAGTTACTAAAATAAGTACTTTCGCGAGAAAATGAATCGTTTTCTGCACAAAAAATTACTATTTTCCTAAAAAAAGCTACTAATTTCCCAAAAAGTTACCTATTTCCCAAAGTAGTTGCTATTATCAAAAAAAGCGTACTAATTTCCCAAAACAGTTACTAAAATTATTATTTTCGCAAGAAAATGAATCGTTTTCTGCATAAAAAATTACTATTTTCTTAAAAAAAGCCTACTAATTTCTCAAAAAGTTACCTATTTCCCAAAGTAGTTGCTATTTTCTAAAAAAACCTACCAATTTTCCAAAACAGTTACTAAAATTAGTATTTTCGCAAGAAAATGAATCGTTTTCTGCACAAAAAATTACTATTTTCCTAAAAATAAAGCCTACTAATTTCCCAAAAAGTTACCTATTTCCCAAAGTAGTTGCTATTTTCTAAAAAAAAAAGCGTACTAATTTCCCAAAAAGCTACTAAAATTACTAATTTCGCAAGAAAATAAATCGTTTTCTCCACAAAAAATTACTATTTTCCTAAAAAAAAGCCTACCAATTTCCCAAAAAGTTACCTATTTCCCAAAGTAGTTTCTATTTTCTAAAAATAGCGTTCTAATTTCCCAAAACAGTTACAAAAATTATTATTTTTGCAAGAAAATGAATCGTTATCTGCACAAAAAATTACTATTTTCGTAAAAAAGTTTACTAATTTCCCAAAAAGTTACTTATTTTCCAAAATTGTTTTTATTTTCGCCAAAAAATGAACTATTTTTCTAAAAAAAAAGGTATCAATTTCCCAAATTAAATTACTGTTTTCGCAAAATTTCCTAAAACATTTACTATTTTCCTACAAAACAAACGTACTAATTTCCCAAAAAGTTACTGTTTTCCTAAAAAAAAAGTTCTCATTTCCTAAGAAGTTATATATTTCCCAAAATAGTTACTATATATTCGCAAAAAATACTCTTTTATTAAAATAAAGATACTAATTTCCCAGAAAATGTCCTATACTCACCCAAATAAAATTACTAAATTTACGCAAAATTTCCTAAGTAATTTTCCATTTTCCTAAGTAATTTTTTATTTTCCTATTTTCCCAAAATAATTAATATTTTCGCAAAAAAGCAGATTACTATTTCCAAAAAAACAAAAAAAAAACATTTACTATTTTATAATTTACTGTTTTAGCGGAAAAAAAGAAATTTCCAAAAACTTACTAATTGCCACGAAATGGACAGTGGTCAAAATAAATAACTATTTTAGCAGGGAAAAAAACCTGAAATTTCTAAAAATGATAATATTTATTTTTTAAAAATTGCCTTTTACCAATTTTCTTATTTCTTAAATTCCGATTGTCGTTTTATTTCCGTTGAAATGGAGAGTGGTCAAAGGCCCGCATGACTTCCGGTTCCGTTTTAACATATTTTGGTTCGTTTCGCTCTCTTTGCATGTATTTGTGGGAATCTTATTGTTCGCATTCTTTTTCAAAATATTTTAAATTGTTTGTAAAAAATTTCTCCAGAAATCGTTCCGGAAGTTGATGTTTTTTATTTATTATACTTTATTTTCCTCATTTTTCTAATTATTATTATTATAATAATCGTTAAGTTGGCGTGTGGTCAAGTGGTCACGCAGCTGGGCGGACGTTGGTCAATTAACCAAACTTTGAGTTTTATTTAGAATTATTTAAAAGAGCGAATCGAGAGTGAAATTGCACTTATCTCAAGTCCGCCATTTTTTTTAATTTTTGTTTTTTATGATGGCGAACGGAGGGTCAGTTTGGAACTGATGGCCAACTGATCGTCAGCTGAGAACTGATGGTAAACTGGTGTAAAAGTGACGATAAGCTGATATGAAACTGACGAACAACTGATGTCAAACTGACAAGAAACTGATAAAAAGTGACGAGAAACTGATGCGAAACTGACGCCAAACTGTTGTGAAACTGACGACAGACTGTTAAAAAACTGATTAACAACTGACGATAAACCGGACGGTCAGTTGAGAACTGATGGCAAACTGGTGTAAAAGTGACGATAAGCTGAAGGGAAATTAACTGACAACCAAATGATGTCAAACTGACGATAAGCTGAAGTGAAACTGACGACCAATTGATGTCAAACTGTTACTGACGATAAGCTAATGGGATACTGACGACAAACTGATGTGAAACTGACGACAAACTGATTAAAAACTGACGATAAACTGATGAAAAACCGATTAAAACTTACGATAAACTGATGAAAAACTGCTACCAAACTGAAAACTGTCGGCAAATTAAACAAAAAACTGACGATCTTTTTTTCTTTTCTTATAACCGCTTGGTTAGGACCATTTATTTTTATAAAATTTTGTATCCAAAATTCAAAATGGCGCCCAGAAGTATTTCTTCCATGGGTCCTCTCGTCCGCCATCTTGGTCCATCTATTCTTGCATGGTTAGGACCAAATTATTTTTATATTTGGTTAGGAACCCATTAATATTATTATTATTAGTTAGGACCAATTTTATGCAACCATAAATTGATTGAAACAAAGATCCAAAATGGCGCCCAAAAGTATTCCTTCCGTACATCCCCTCGTCCGCCATCTTGGTCCTTCTAGTCTCGGTTAGGATCCCATTAATATTATTATTATTATTATTAATGCCATTATTATTATTATTATTGGTTAGGATTAACTTTACATAACGATAAATTAATTTAAACCAAAATCCAAAATGGCGCTGAGATTAAGTATATCGTACATAGGTCCTCTCGTCCGCCATCTTGGTCCTTCTGCTCTCGGTTAGGAACCCATTAATAGTATTATTATTGGTTAGGAGTACATTATTTTTATACTTGGTTAGGACCAAATAGAAGTAACCAAAAATCGATTGAAACCAAGATCCAAAAAGGCGCCCAGAACTATTTCTTACGTACCTCCTCTCGTCCGCCATCTTAGTCCTTCTGCTCTTGGTTAGAAACCCATTAATATTATTATTATTCGTTAGGATAAACTTTACGTAACCATACATTGATTGAAACCAAGATCCAAAATGGCGACCAGAAGTATTCCTTCCCTACATTCCCTCGTCCGCCATCTTGATGTCCCTTGTCAAGGTCATACGTCCTCTCGTCCGCCATCTTGGTCCTTCTATTCTTGCATGGTTAGGACCAAATTATTATTTATACTTGGTTAGGACCAACTTTATGCAAGCAAAATTGATTGAAACCAAGATCCAAAATGGCGCCCAGAAGTATTCCTTCCTTACGTCCCCTCGTCCGCCATCCTGGTCCTTCTATTCTTGTATGGTTAGGACCAAATTATTTTTTATACTTGGTTAGGACCAAATTATTTTTTATACTTGGTTAGGACCAACTTTATGCAAGCAAAATTGATTTTAAACCAAAATCCAAAATGGCGCCCAGAAGTATTCCTTCCTTACGTCCCCTCGTCCGCCATCTTGGTCCTTCTATTCTTGTATGGTTAGGACCAATTTATTTTTTATACTTGGTTAGGACCAACTTTACGCAAGCAAAATTGATTTTAAACCAAAATCCAAAATGGCGCCTAGAAGTATTCCTTCCGTACGTCCCCTCGTCCGCCATCTTGGTGTCAAGGTCATCCTAATTAGGCCTCTCGTCTCTCATTCTCATTAATTGTCCCCATTTTTTAAATCACACCTCAATCGCCATTCAATTTGAATTTTTAAATATATTTTTTTTCTATTATCCTAACCAAGTTTCCTATCGAGGTCATTGTTTTTAGTCGTTTGTTTTTTGCCCGCAGGTGGCGCCGCCGTCGCTCGAAATTCTATTAAAGTCATCTCGTTTTCAGGTGGCTTCTTTTTCAGTCGCTTTCCGGCGAGCGAACGAACAAGACGCGCATTTTTGTTAAAATTTTTAGACTTTTTAAAAAGTTGAGAATTTTTTTAAAAGTTTGGAATTTTTTGTTTTGTTTGACCCCGATTTTTCGTTGACCCGAATTCCGGGGTGTTAAATAAGCGCGAAGTGAACTCGTGAGAAACACAACTCTTTTTGAAGAACTCTCCGCAACGACGCCTCCTGGGACTGCTTGACCACTGCTTGACCATCGACTGACCATTCGAGAAACGCACTGCAGCTTGACCACAGCGAAACGAAGAGCTAGTGGGATTCAATTTGCGTGGATTCGTCCGATATCGAATTGAAAAGCTGTTGACCACTGACCGCTGACCATCGAGAGAAGAGTGACCAACGACTGACCACCGGAAATCAAGATCGTCCAGGCAAAATTCTTTGGTTAGAGATTCATTCATTAGCTGCTGGTCACCGAGCTCGACTGACCATCGAACAGGAAGATCGTAGACTGACCAGCGATTGACCACTGACCGCTGACCATCGAGAAAGAGTGACCAGCGACTGACCATCGGTTGACCGTCGGAAATCGAGATCGCGTGCTGCAAAATTTTTGATTATTATACAGAAATTCGTTAGCTGCTGACCACCGAGCTCGACTGACCATAGACTGACCATTGACGAACGAGATCGTTGCGACTGACCATCGAGCGCTGGGTATTGACCATCGAACGATTCGCTCGACTGACCATCGAGGCTACTCGGCGCTACTGACCAACCGTTAAAAAGTTCGACCGTAGACTGACCAGTAACAGCTGACGAGTGACCATCGATCTCAGCCGGGCAACGCGTTGGACTGACCATCGACTGACCAATCGAAGGTAAGATCACCGAGACCACTTGGCGCCATATTGACCATCGATTGACGAGTGAGCATCCACTGACCGATCGACGGTAAGATCACCCCGAGTTCGACTGACCATCGAGCAGCAGTGACCATTGAACTGACCAGTCGCTGAGTATGGCCTTGCGTTCGCTTCACCTTCTTCTCCTGGTGCTGGTGGCCGGACGATGGACAATCATCACCACCGTGGACATGGGCTCGGACACTGCAGTCCAGCCGCTGACCACTGCGACCAACGAGACCCTGACCACGACCAGCACGGAAGCGCAAGCCGAATTACTCAACGCCACGGTCAAGTCGGAGGTCGAAGCCTTGACCGAAACCACAACAACCACAACGACCACAACCACAACCACAGCGCCCCCTACAACCACCACAGCGGCCACCAATTTGCTTAGCAACCAAATACAAGGAGGTGAGTCGAAAACTGGACACTAGCTTTTAACCTCGTTTTAAAGCTTTTTAAATTCGTTAATCACCTGGAAAACTTGGAAAAGTCAGGGAACTTTAAAATGACACCGGAAACAGTCAGGGAACTTGAAAATGACTTGGAAAAGTCAGGGAACTTGAAAAATGACACCGGAAACAGTCAGGGAACTTGAAAATGACACCGGAAACAGTCAGGGAACTTGAAAATGACACCGGGAAAGTCAGGGAACTTGAAAATGACACCGGAAACAGTCAGGGAACTTGAAAATGATCTGGAAAAGTCAGGGAACTTTAAAATGACCTGGAAAAATCAGGGAACTTAAAAATGATCTGGAAAAGTCAGGGAACTTTAAAATGACCTGGAAAAATCAGGGAACTTGAAAATGACTTGGAAAAGTCAGGGAAATTTAAAATGACCTGGAAAAGTCAGGGAACTTGAAAATGACACCGGAAAAGTCAGGGAACTTGAAAATGACACCGGAAACAGTCAGGGAACTTAAAAATATATGGAAAAGTCAGGAACTTGAAAATGACCTGGAAAAGTCAGGGAACTTTAAAATACCTGGAAAAGTCAGGGAACTTGAAAATGACACCGGAAACAGTCAGGGAACTTTAAAATGATCTGGAAAAGTCAGGGAACTTGAAAATGAATTGGAAAAGTCAGGGAACTTGAAAATGAATTGGAAAAGTCAGGGAACTTGAAAATGACCTGGAAAAGTCAGGGAACTTTAAAATGACCTGGAAAAGTTGGGGAACTTGAAAATGACCTGGAAAAGTCAGGGAACTTGAAAATACCTGGAAAAGTCAGGGAAGAATGGCTTATTTTGAAAAGTCAGGGAAATTCAACGCAGTCATTTCGATCCAAAATTAATACTTCTACGAGGTTAACTCAGGGCCGATTTGCAGAGTACAAATTTGCAAAAAAATTCCACATTTTTGGAGTACAGATTTCCAAAATTTTCCACGTTTTCCATGTAAAAATTTACACAATTTTCCACGTTTACTAAGTATTAATTTACAAAATTTTCCACGTTTTCCGAGTACAAATTTGCAAAATTTTCCACGTTTTCCGAGTACAAATTTTCAAGATTTTCCACGTTTTCTGAGTATTAATTTGCAAAATTTTCCACGTTTTCCATGTAAAAATTACCAAAATTATCAACGTTTTCCGTGTAAAAATTTACCCAATTTTCCACGTTTTTCGAGTATTAACTTGCGAAATTTTCCACGTTTTTCGTGTTCAAATTTTTAAAATTGTCTAGGTTTTCCGAGTACAAATTTTCCACTTTTTCCGAGCACAAATTTTTAACATTTTTCGAATACAAAATTTTCACATTTTAAAAAATTTCCACGCAATTTTTTTACAATTTTAAAAAAAAATTTCCACGTTCATTTTCAAAATTGTCGTTAGTAAATTTAAAAAAAAAATATTTTCCAGCTTCAATTTTAGAAAATATGTGAATTTTGGACGTTGTCATTGGTCGGGGAAATTTGTTTAAAACCTGGAAAAGTCAGGGAATTTTAAAATGAAATTTCTGGGGGATTAACCCTCTTATCCTCCGAAGTTTAAGGAGTTTTTTCATTTCGTCATGTTTGTTGTTGCCTGCATGGGACGAGCTTCGAAAGATAGTTTCTTACCCTGGAAAGACCTGGAAAAGTCAGGAAAATTCATCGTAGTCGAGTAGAAATTTGCAAAATTTTCCTAGTTTTCCGAGGAAAATTATGAAAATTGTCCACGTTTTTCGAGGATAAAATTTCAAAATTCTCCACGTTTTTCGAGTGCAAAATTTCCACAAAGTTTTCCGATGACAAGTGTATGGAAAAGTCAGTGAAAAGGCAGGGAAGAATGACTTTTTTTGAAAAAGTCAGGGAAATTCATCGTAGTCGAGGATAAATTTGCAAAATTTTCCACGTTTTCCGAGGAAAATTATCAAAATTCTCTACGTTTTTTCGAGTACAAAATTTCAACAAAGTTTTCCGAGGACAAATGTATGGAAAATTAAGGGAACAATAATTTATTTTGGAAAAGTCAGGGAAATTCATCGTAGTCGAGGATAAATTTACAACATTTTCCACGTTTTCTAAGGAAAATTTTTAAAATTCTCCACGTTTTTCGAGTACAAAATTTCCACAAAGTTTTCCGAGGACAAATGTATGGAAAAGGCAGGGAAGAATGAATTAATTTAGAATAGTCAGGGAAACTCATCGTAGTCGAGTAAAAATTTGCAACATTTTACAATTTTTAAAATTTTCCACGTTTCTCGAGGAGAAATTAGCGAAATTCTCCACGTTTCTCGAGGACAAAATCGCAAAATTCTCCACGTATTTCAAAATTTCCAAAGTTTTCCGAGGACAAATGTATGGAAAAGTCAGGAAAGAATGATTTATTTTGGAAAATTCAGGGGAAATTAATCGTAGTCGAGTACAAATTTGCAAAATTGTCCAATTTGCAAAAATTTCCCACGTTTTCCGAGGACAAATTTTCAAAACTTTTTACATACGTTTCTGAATGCAAAATTGTCAAATTTTCAAAAAAAAAAATTTTCGAGCAAATGTTTTTTTTAAACTAGTAACATTTTTCTACCTAAATTTTCCAAAATTGTCATTAATAAATTTTGAAAACCATTTTCCTACTGTGCAGATTTTGCAAAATATGTCAATTTTTAAAATTGTCATTGGTCAGGGAAATTTTTTCAAAACCTGGAAAAGTCAGTGAAGTTGAAAATGAAATTTTTGGGGGTTGAACCCTGTGCTAGCTTGCATGGTTCCAATTGTCTCGTAGATTGCAATTCTCCAAATTTACTATTAGACAGGAAGCCATAAGTGTTTACGAACACTTTTAATAAGTGGGCGTGGTCGCGACTCCCCATTGACGTCATTCGCTGAGGAAATATTTCTACTTCCGGGGACATTTTTCACTCACTTTCTCGACTTGAGTAATAAATAAGTGACTCACGAATTGAATGAAATAAAAATTTATAATAATTATAATTATTATTTAGGAGAGTCTGAGGAGGAAATTCTTGGCTGCACGCGACGAGGGCAGTTCATAAAACGTGGTACCCTCAGACCTGGAAAACCTGGAAAAGTCGGGGAACTTTAAAATGACTTGGAAAAGTCAGGGAAGAATCGTTTATTTTGAAAAAGTCGGGGAAATTCAACGCAGTCATGGCGATCCAAAGTTAATACTTATACGAGGTTAGCTCGGGGCAAATTTTCAGAGTAGAAATTTGAAAATTTTACGCATTTTCGGAGTACAGATTTGCAAAATTTTCTACGTTTTCCGAGTAGAAATTAGCAACATTTTCCACGTTTTCCGAGGACAAGTTTTTCTAAATTTTTTTCCGTTTTACGAGTAAAAATTGCAAAACTTTTCTACGTTTTCCGAGGACAAATATGCAAAAAATTCCGCGTTTTTTTAATAACAAATTAGCAAACATTTTTCCGTTTTTTTCCGACTAATAAATTTTCCAAAATGTGTAAATGTTTGACATTGGTCAGGGAAATTTTTTCAAAACCTGGAAAAGTCAGGAAAGTTGAAAATGAAATTTCTGGTGGAAGCACGTAAAAGAAAGACGCTTTTTAGACTCCCTTTTTGAAATTTTAAGGAAAGAAATTCAGCGAATGACGTCTATTAAAGAGGTCTTTCTAAAGAAAGTTTCGGATAAAATTTGGATGAATTTTGAGAATAATAGGGGGAGAATAACCTCGTAAATTGGGATGAAAGTTTGATTAGAAATGGTTTAGAAGCTTAAATTTTCATGTGAATTTCGAGTATTTCCGGTTGTGGAAAATGCGAATCAAAAGTTTAATAAACTTGGACGAACTTCTTAATTGGGAAGCCATTAAAATAGGCGGTGGAGGAAATCTAAAATTTTTGTTGTTGTTTTTTTTCAAATGAACTATGAATTTTTTTGGAGTTTTTATTTCGAAAATATCTAGGATTTAGAATTTGACTATCGAGATAACGAATTTATTTTATTTTTAGAGAATTTTCGAGCAATTTATTTACATATTTTTGCCAATTTTGAAAATTGCTCGTAATAATTCAGTGTTAAATTTTTGACAATTTGTCCTCGGAATAGGTTAAAAACTTTGTAAATATGTCTTCGGAATTAATCCGAAATTTAGCCTCGGAAACTGTTAAAAATTTTGAAAATTTGTATTCGAAAACTGACGAAAATTTTGCAATTTTGTACTCTGAAAATGTGAACAATTTTGTAAGTTTGTACTCGGAAAATGGGCCCTGAGTTAACCATGTAAAAGCATTTGAATTTCCCTGCCTTTTTGCAAGATTAGCCATTCTTCCCTGACTTATCGAGGTTTTCAAGGTTTTCAAGGCATCTTAAATAATTTTTAAAAAAATTTAAAATGTAACATTTTTATACATGTTAAATTTTCAATTTTTTAAGAAATATTTAAGAAGCCAGATTTTCCAATATTTTTTAAAATAATACATTTTCCGAGATAATAATTTTTTCAAAAAAATATATATATATATTTTATAAGATGTTAAATTTTTAAAAAAATATACATATATATTTTTAGAATGTTAAATTTTTCAAAAAATAAATGAAATAAAATTTTTTTCGAAAATGAAATAAAATGTAGATTAATAATTGTAATATTTGTATTAATTATTAAAATTATTAATCTACATTTTATTTCATTTATTTTTTGAAAAATATAACATTCAAATAGTTTTTTCAAATATTATTTAACATTCAATAGTATTTTGAGATGTTGAAACTTTTTTTGATATTTTAGACATTTTTTAGATATTTTGATATTTTTTTTATTTTCATATATTTATTTTACTTTCGTTTAATTTCTCAAATAATTAACTTTTAATCAAAAATTTTAATAAAAATTTATAATTTAATTAAATTATATTTAATTTCAATTTTTTGAATTTTAGCAATTTTTGTAACTCACTAACATTTCTAAGATGAAAAATATGATTTTGAAACTATTGTGACATTTGTTTTCGATACGAAAATTTGATAATTTTGAAATATCTAAATTTTATTTACGCAATACTCGTAATATAAAATTAAAATTTCATGAAATTCAAATAAAGATTTTCACGAACTCATATCCCGTAGCTGAATGTCCTGATTTTTTTGAATTTTATTAAAAAAAATTTAGCATTTCAGGTCACTTTTTTAGCCTAAATTCAGCAAATTTTAAAGCTCATTTCGTAAATTTTTTATTTGTAATTCCATGCCTTAAATGTCCAAATTTTCTTATTTAATTTAATTTGTATTTTCACGTTTGGCACCATTCGAAATTATAAGGGTCAACGTCATTTCAGTTTTGACCGCTGCCGGGAAATGGCCTTAAAATCTCAATGTCCGGCAAAGGGGTCAACAACTGACCAGAGGGGGGAGGAGGGGGACTCGAACGAAAGTGAAATTTTTAGTGTTTTTTATGTTTTCTCTTTTTTGTGGGTTATATATCAGGGTCAGTTTGGGGGGAAATGTTGTGCTGGTCAACCTCCAGCCGCCGGGCACTGGTCAGCCTAATTCGAAATCTTAATTGTCCGGCTGGCTATAGGAGATATGACACAATTCAAGCTACTTTACTCTTCCTAGACTTATGGAAACTTATGAGGGGTTAACCCACACCTGGAAAACCTGGAAAAGTCAGGGAAAAATGTCTTAGTTTGAGAAAAACCTGGAAAAGTCAGGGAAAATGTATTAGTTTGAGAAAAACCTGGAAAAGTCAGGGAAAATTTATTAGTTTGAGAAAAACCTGGAAAAGTCAGGGAAAATGTATTATTTTGAGAAAAATTTGGAGAAGTCAGGGAAATTCAACGTTGTCATGTCACGATCCAAATTTAATGCTTTCACGTGGTTTGACCCGTTTGAAAAATTTCTAAAATTTTCTTAGTACTAATTTGCAAAATTTTCAACAGTTTCAGTAAACAAATTTTCAAAATTTTCATTAGTTACCGAGGACAAATTTGCCAAATTTTCAACAGTTTCCGAAGACAAGTTCGAAAACTTTTCAACAGTTTCAGAAAGCAAGTTTGCAAAATTTAACAGTTCCCAGAACAAACTTGCAAAATTTTCAACACTATCAGAGAACAAATTTGCAAAATCTTAAAATTTTTAACAGTTTTCGACTACACATTTGCAAATTTTTCAACAGTTACCGAAATTTTCAACAGTTTCAGAGAACAAATTTTCAAAATTTTCAATGGTTTCAGAAAAAAAATCTGCAAAATGTTCAACAGTTTCCAAGGATAAATTTGAAAAAATTACAACTGATTTCCAGAACAAATTTCTCAAATTTTTGTAGTATCGTACTAAATTTGCAAAAATTTCAACGGTTTCAGAGAACAAATTTTCAAAATTTGGAGCAGTTTTCGACTACAAATTTGCAAAATTGCCAACAGTTTCCTAGAACAAATTTGAAAATTTCCAAACTTTTCGTAAAAATAAATTTGTCAGATGTTTGTGCTAAAAAATAGCACAAATTTGTAAAATTTTTAGCAATTTCCGAGTACAAACTTGCAAACTTCTCATCAGTTTTCGACTACAAATTTTCAAAAATTTTAACAATTTCCGAGGATAAATTTGGGATAAATTCCGAAGACGTATTTATGAAATCTTTAACCTATTCCGAGTACAAATTTTTGCACAATTTCCGAGGACAAAATGCAAAATTTCCCACTTTTTCAGAGCACAAATTTTTAACATTTTCCGAATATAAAATTTTCCCATTTCAAAAAATTTTCACGCAATTTTTTTAAATTTTTTAAAACAAATTCTCCGTTAATTTACAAAATTGTCGTTAGTAAATTTAATAAAATATTTTCCAGCGTCAATTTTGTAAAATATGTCAATTTTTGACGTTGTCATTGGTCAGTGAAATTTATTTGAAAACCTGGAAAAGTCAGGGAATTTGAAAATGAAATTTCTGGGGGAACCCTGTGACGTAACAAAATCATATTCAACTTAGCAACGAGTTTTTTTGGAAAGCTTTCCAATATCAGGGTCAGTCTGGGGATGGGGGAGATAGTAGCGGTCAACCTCCAGCCTCCGGCCACTGTCCAGCCTAATTCTTTCTTAATTGTCCAGTTAGGAGACTAAACAATAGAACGTTATTTGTCCGAGGGGTTTTTGGGTATGAAAAACGATTTTTTTAAGGGTGTGAAATAATGGATTTTTTTGGGATGGTCAGTCGAGGGCTACAAACCCACTTGAGTGACCTCGAACGTGTCCGAAATGTTTAAATTGACCCTTATGGAAATTCAGATCCAGGCCAGAATAAATTATATAGAAAATAAAGTTAAAAAAAAGGTTTTTAGGGTGAATTATAGGGGTGGAAATGGACCGGGAATCGAGGTGACCCATGTCCATCTCGGACATTAGTAGCACGTGCCGCTTCGACCACTATTTTGGCCCGATTTAAGTGAAAAATGGGAGAAAAAAAGGGAAGTTTGGAGAATTTAGGACTCGGTCTGACAGCACTGCTTAGTCACGTGGTTGCCCAAGGGCTGATCAGAAAGTCCGCCGAAATTTCTTGAAAGTTTGAAATAATGAAATAAATCAAAATTTAGGTATGGAAATAACAGGGTTCCCCAAGACCTGGAAAAGTCAAGGAACTTGAAAATGACCTGGAAAAATCAGGAAAGAATGGATTATTTTGAAAAAGTCAGGGAAATTCAACGCTGTCATGGCGATCCAAAATTTCCACGTTTTCTGAGTACTAATCTGTATTAATCTGAGTATTTTTCTGAGTATTGAGTATTAATCTGAGTACAAAATTTTCCACGTTTTCTGAGTATTAATTTGCAAAATTGTCCATGCAGAAATTTAAACAATTTTTCACGTTTTCTGAGTACAAATTTGTAAAATTGTCCACGTTTTCCGTGTACAAATTTTCAAAATTCTCTAGGTTTGTCAAGTAGAAATTTTCCACGTTTTCTGAGTAATAGTTTACACAATTTTCCACGTTTTCTTAGTATTAATTTGCAAAATTTCAAATGAGTAAAAAAATATTTGTACTCTGAAAACCGAGTATAAATTTGCAAAATTGTCCATGCAGAAATTGACACAATTTTTCACGTTTTCTGAGTACAAATTTGCAAAATGTTCCACGTTTTCCGTATACAAATATTCAAAATTCTCTAGGTTTGTCAAGTACAAATTTTCCACGTTTTCTGAGTATTAATTTACACAATTTTCCACGTTTTCTGAGTAATAATTTACACAATTTTCCACGTTTTCTTAGTATTAATTTGCAAAATTTCAAATGAGTACAAAAATATTTGTACTCGGAAAACCGATTTAAATTTGCAAAATTGTCCACGTTTTCCGGTGTTCAAATTTTCAAAATTCTCTAGGTTTTCCACATTTTCCGAGGACAAAATTTCGAAATTTGCCACTTTTTCCGTGCACTAATTTTTAACATTTTCCGAATACAAAATTTTCTGTTTTTAAAACATTTTCACGCAATTTTTTTTAATTTTTAAAAAAAATTCCAGGGTAATTTTTAAAATTGTCGTTAATAAATTTTAAAAAAATATTTTCCAGCATCAATTTTGGAAAATATGTCAATTTTTGACGTTGTCATTGGTCGGGGAAATTTTTTTAAAACCTGGAAAAGGCGGGGAAGTTGAAAATGAAATTTTCAAAGTGCAATTTTTTACTTTTGTTTCACTTTTTACTCCTATTTTTCACTTATATTTTCTAAATATTTTTCTTATTTTTGGATTTTTTTTTAAGCCAACTTGCTTAGTCGAAATTTTTCCGAAAAATACCCTCAAAATCCCTATTTTGGAGGAAAATTCTCCTAAAATTGTAGTTTTTGGACACCAGCCGGATTCTTAACAGGATTTTAACAGTTGTTTGTTAACTCTTCGTTAACATGATGTTAATTGTTCGTTAAATGTTTGTCAGAACGTTTCAAGGTCATTGAAAAAATATAACACAGGGATTCTAGGTTTCGTCACATTGTCACACTTACACCTAAGTTCGAATTTGTAAACTTCTAAGGACGTGCCAAGTTTCAACTATTTTGAAGTGATTAGAATTTTACGAAATTTAAAACGATTTGAAAATTTGAATTTTACGAAATTTTGAACGATTTGAAAAAAAGAATTTTAAACGATTTGGAAATCAGAATTTTAAGAAATGTTGAGAGATTTGAAAATAAGTTTTACGAAATTTTAAAAGATTTGAAAATTAGAATTTTACAAAACTTTGTCGAACTATCTTAGATTTAAAATTTTACGAAATGTGGAACGATTTGAAAATTAAAATTTTTGCGAAATGAAATGATGAACTTTACGAAATTTGTAGCGAGTTGAAAATTATGAATTTTACCACATTTTGAGCGATTTGAAAATTTTACGAAATCTTGAGCGATTTGAAAATAGTAATTTTACGAAATCTTGAACTATCCGAAAATTAGAATTTAGCAAAATTTTGAACGATTTGAAAATTATAATTTTACAAAATTTTGAACGATTTGAAAATTAGAATTTTACCAAATTTTGAACGATTTGAAAATTAGAATTTTACTAAATTTTGAACGATGTATAATTTAGAATTTCACGAAATGTTAGACGATTTGAAAATTGTAATTTAACGACATTTTAAGCGATTTGAAAATAAGAATTTTACGAAAGCTTGAACAACTTGAAAATTATATGTTTACGAAATTTTAGACGTTTTGGAAATTAGAATTTTAAAACATTTCGAACGATTTGAAAAGTAGAATTTTATGACATTTTGAATGATCTGACAATTTGAATTTTACGAGATTTTGAACGATTTTAAAACAAGTATTTTACGAAATCTTGAACAATTACAAATATAGAATTTTACTGAAATGTTGGACGTTTTGAAAATTAGAAGTTTACCTAATTTTGAACGATTTGAAAAATTTTACGAAATGTTGAACGATTTGGAAATTAGAATTTTACGAAATGTTGAATGATTTGAAAATTAAAATTTTACGAAATTTGAAAAGATTTAAAAATTAGAATTTTATGACATTTTAAATGATCTAAAAATTGGAATTTTACCAAATTTTGAACGATGAATTTTTCGAAATTTTGGACGAACGTTAAATTATAATTTGACATAGTATTGAATAATTTAAAAATTAGAATTATACTAAATGTTGACTGATCTGAAAATTAGAATTTTACCAAATTTTGAAAGATTTGGAAATTAGAATTTTATGAAATGTGGAACAATATGAAAAGTAGAATTTTACTAAATTTCGAACGATTCGTAAATTAGAATTTTATGACATTTGAAAATTAGAATTTTAGATAATCTTGAATGATTTGAAAATAACAATTTTACGAAGTGTTGGACGTTTTGAAAATTAGTATTTCACGAAATTGCCAAAAAATTTTATAAGAAACGAAAAAAAATAATGAACTTTTCAGAACCTATTAATTTTGTGAAATCATGAAAAAGTATTTTATATAAAAAGTTGTATTTTTTTTTTAGTAATTAAAAATTTGACAAATTTCATATCTTTACTTAAATTTACTCGATTAATTTATGAAAATCTGACCGTGTTTTAACGAAAAATTGAAAATTTGAATTTCAAGTTGAAACATTTGGTGAAATTACGAAAACGTTAATTTTTAATGAAAAATTTCATATTTTTACTTAAAATTACTTAAAAGTACACAGGGTTCCCCCAGACCTGGAAAACCTGGAAAACCTGGAAAAGTCAGGGAACTTGAAAATGACCTGGAGAAGTCAGGGAAAAGTCAGGAAAGAATGGTTTATTTGGAAAAAGTCAGGGAAATTCTACGAGGTTAGCTCAGGGCCCATTTTCCA
>JAQGAO010003912.1:0-16127 GCA_034697705.1 Ommatoiulus sabulosus | reverse complement strand
ATGTAGCCCGCTGGGTGGCGCCAGTGGTCGGTAAGTACCTTTCTTAATTAATACGTCGCAGCGTGCTCTCACCCTTTCGCTGGAAACACTACATGTTATTGCTGAAGTCATGTTTATGCTAAATATATGTTAGTTGCTTTATAAATCCATCTCTTTTCCATTTTTGCCTCGTTAGCAAACATATTTGTCTCGATCGAACGTGGTGTTTCTGCAAGTTATGCAAATCATGACTTGAATTTGAACTGAGATGTTTCCAGTGAAGCCCAAGGGTTGCAAACTAAGATTTTGGGAGTTTTTTAAAGTATATTTTTGGTATTGTAAACTTATAATGCACACGTATCGTTCGGTTATGCCGATTACTGTGCGTTTGTTTATCCGAAACATGTAGGCCTACAGTATACAAAACACATTTTTTTTTTATAAAACTGCAGTTGAAAAGAAATTTCAAAAACAAACGTTGGGATGAACAAGCTCTTATCTCCTTGATTGATTTGCATCGGCCACATCTTCCAAGTTAAAATATTTTGGGCTGGCTTAATTGGTAGATTTGCATACGGTCTAATGCCTTCATGTATATTCTGATACATAGATTTAGGAGAATATAGGCCTACAGCTCCCCCGAAACATATTGCCCTGTAGGATATAGGATGGCGATTAATTTGATTATATCAGTTTCTGAGGAAATCTTAATGAGTTCTAGAAAGTCTGCGAGGAAAACGGATCATGCAATTTGGTGGAAATTGTACGCCATGGCGATCGATGGCAAACCACTAAAATCTTATTTATACCCGGGGTAGAAGGTTAATCCTATGTATTAATTGCGAAAATCATGATGCTAAAAATAAATTACGGATATTGTGGAGCCTTAATTGTTTGACGAGCTTAACGGGCGGATGGATTTGAAATATATTCGGGAAGTCTTAGGTCCCTTTCCTGTTGCTTGAAATATTTTAACATCCTCATCTAAGATGTATATGTATAATGCACATCCGTTATCATCGTATTGGTTGCTGGAGAAAGTTTGGAAACTGGGAAATAAAACTTAGGATTCCGAGTTTTGAATATTATACCATGCAGTGCATATTCATTAAAATGTTCTGTGAAGATCTCTCTAACCAAAATTGTGCTGTATCTTCTAAGAGTGGCGAAATGAGAACCCGACGTTATCATTGTTTTCAATGTAGATGTGTCAACAAGTCAGGAATATATTCCTCAAAAAAAATTTCCTCATACAGCATATGTATGTTTGTTTGCGTAATTCCATCCATTTTCAAGTGACAACGTCAAGTACAGTAATGAAATGGTTTTGTCTACATAGCAAAAATATTAAAAGAGTACTACATGTATTGTCCATTGTTTTTGAACGCTCTTCAGTATGATGATAATTACATGTTTCTGCAGATATAAAGGCTGCATAATGCATTTGAAATGTTGTTGCCAATATGATGTAATAACGTACTCAGAGTTTAGCTTTACGAATGCAACTTTTGGCAGCCGTCAAATCCATGTTAATTGCTATTCAAATAATGCATTCATTTTGCACAATGACATCTGTCTGAGTACCCCTATTGTATAATACACATCATCCACAACTATATATTTATAATCGAAACATAATTTAATTAAGAAAAAATAGCCTATACTTTTATATCTGGTTCTGCTTATTCTTCGTTGCGAAGAGGATATTATTTTTCTTGCGCGCATGGAAACAGGATATCTTACAAGCCATACTGCACATGTACTTCGGTGCCATCATGGCTAATATTTGCCAATTTTTTATCAAGGAAAATGTTCTGTACACGCCGCCCTTACGGCCAACAACCGAACTGCTTCTTGCACGAGGCGCCAGCCGCTACAAAGTATACATCTTCCTTTTCATTACTGCTCGAATGTATCCACATTTGGTGGTCTGTATACGCAAGAGGCCATCCGTGGCTTTCATATTTAATTTCTATAGCGGCTTATATTTAATACATTCCCCTTATGGTTAACCGAATTTCATTCATCTAAATATTTACTGTGTTGCTTTGTACACATTGAACGGCTGCTAGGTGCACCCCAATTCTCCCCGAGGATTTTAATATCTAAAACTCCATCCCAATTTGATGAGATGTGATTGGATGCTGCAACTTTTCCAATTTTCTATATCTTTCAAAACCAACCGTTAATCATTGATGAGCGAGGCATAAGCGGCGAGCCAACCATGTCTGTTCGAGCATTTTTCTCGTCTGGAAATATTAAATGGAGCGCATGCGCACCAAGGCTCCTTTTATCTGGAAAATCGCAGAATGTCAATACGCGCCATACAGCGTATATAGCCCACGCTTGGATGCTTCAGTGCGCTTCAATTAAATTTCCCTAATTCACGGAAAACTCATTATTTGAATACCAAAAATCTGGGTTTTTGTATACGCGAAGTTTACTTCATTTTTTTTCTTCTTCTTGGATCGCGAGAGGCATTTACCGATTTACGTGCATCTTTAAATAAAAAATCTGATCTTGTTTGCGAATCATCGATTTGTAGCATTGAAAAGCAGAAAATTTCTGGAAACGAGTCCTAATATGCAGGGTCAACAAAAAAGAACGACGCACTTGGAATTCTCGTTAACATTCCAATATACAATTAACTTCACGTTTTCCTAATTTTAAGTAACGGTTATTTTCAGCAAATTGCAAATTGGTTGAAACGCAACACGTACATTGTAAACAATAATAAGCCCAACAATTAAGTTTGTTAAAAATACAGTTTGTTTGGCAATTCGGAGAATAGAAAAATTAAATGGTTCTTTTTTGATGACCCTTCGAATGGCAGTAATGCAGCTACAGTATATACGTCATAAATAATAAAGTAATGTTTTGACTTACATTATGTAGTTTATAATAAAGTCCACAGGCGTTACACACAGGCTCTCCATTTTGATTTCTCCTCCATAAGGTTGTTGTAGTCGTCTTGCAATTTGCACAACTCGTACCCGCCCTCCTTGCGGCAGACTGCAAAATATAATCAAACAATACCATTTTATTAGCTATTAAATAGAAATTATACTAAATATACAAGTAGTTACATATAAATTTATAGTTAAAATTACGCTTTATGCATGACCTGACATCCCTAGCATGAAATAAATGTAGCACTTGTTGTACAGCAAAGTTCGCTTTACATACACTGTACAGGTTATGCAATTAATAAATTTTGCTCGAGTAAACTAGCATTTTTTAAAAAAATCTAAAATATATACATCATATAACTTGGGCATATAGAATTCCTATAATAAACCTTAAGGACATATTAGATTATATGCATTTTATATGTGCCATACTATATAGTTACCGTCTATCCAACTGTTATACTGTACATATATAGATAAATGCAAAATGCACAGCGTTTGAAGAACTACAGTGGAACCTCATTAATAAGAAAAACTCGCTTTATACGAATAAGGTATAATATAGACGAGTAATGTTAATTTTTTCGTTTAAGACGAATTCCGAAATTACAAATTTTCGAGCTCCCATGCATTCGTGCTATATGTTATAAGTTAATACAACCTTTAGAAAATATGAAAAAAAGATACGTTATAACGGGGAATTCCTTGATAAAAGCTGCAGCACTACATGATCGGGATATATCATATATAGGATTTCATCCAAACTTCGATAAACTTTAGTTCTTTGTTGAAGTCAGATTTTGTTCTGACTTTTGCTAATATATTACGAACTAAACGGTTTAAACGAACAAATTTTGACATCTCTTTAGATTCGCATTAACAAGGTACGAATGTGTTAGATAAACACTAAATGCATATCGTCTGCAGAACTAACTTCACAAACCAGCCATAGCATAATTTGTATTTTTTTAAAACTGCAGTCGATGTTTGCAGGATGGAATATTCAGCCATTAGGCTCCATGTGCAAAAGTGAAGTTATTAATATATTAGGGTCAATTCTAGGGCACAACTTTTCAAACACACTGCACGGATTGTTCCAGACTTAGCCTATTAAGGGTTGTGCAGCATCAGCGTGCACTAAAAAAACATGAAAAGAGTGCAAGCCCATTCAATCTCTTAATGCAATAGGTAAACATGCGAGAAACCTAACCTCCATTTATTATATAGAAAAGATGGCGAAGATAAAAGTTGGTAGGCAATTTCACTTGGGCATAGAGAAAGCGAATGCTCATTACGCGATCCCAGCGAATGTAAAAGTATCTGAGTGTGTGCCGGAGTCTCTATTCAAATATAAAAATAAAGAATTACGTCAATTTGTTGGGGGTGTTTGGGGGCTGCCGTCAATTTGAATGCAGCGTGAAATTTAATGACTATGTTTGTTGTTAGTAAATATGGGTTTCCTAATGCGCTCGTTAATGTCGCTATTACGCGAGGCATAAGGAAATGCAATGTCAAAATCAGACATTGTTATTAAGGGCTGCTGACATTCCTTTCCTCCTCCCCTACGAGCGAATCTGCTATTATAAAACGGCACCGTTGTTATCTATCTGAAAAAGCACGATAACATCTGCGATGCCCAACGCCGTCTGACAGATTCGATAGCAGACGCTCTAATAACACACGTAAAAAACGCCAGTGATGACATGTAAACTGCATTTTGTTGGCCTTTTACACATAATTCGACCACTTTCCCGAGTGCTACCTGAATTACGCGTAAATGCAGTAGCAGGAAGTAAGACACGAACTTTTAAACAAGATCTAACAACGTACTCCAGTTCTTGTGCTGCATGGCCTATAAATCGTTTACGAAACAATATATACATATATATACGAGCATAAATCTCTACAAGTCCACACTGGAGAAAACAAAGAGGAACTTTCTGTTGCTACTTTTTTTCAGTTGTTTGGGGAAACAAACTTATGTAACGAATTTATGGAAACAACTGACAGCAATTAGCAACACAAAGTTATTCTTTCTTTCTCCAATGTAGACGTAGGTTTACCCATGTAGCAGTTCAATTAAAATACATGTTATTTTTTACCACTAATTAGATCTAATAAACGTGTCATTGATTATAGTTAATGTGATGCAAGACCATTTACAAGTGTTGACACTACTATATGTTTACGACTCCTTCCATGTGGATCACATGATCAATACTGCGATGTCAAAACAAATGCACGCTATAATCCGTCCCTAATAACACAATTCCTATAAGTTGTCCAAGAACTCTGAAATTCGATAAGTCAAAACACTGCGTATAAATCAAAACATCAGACAAAAACAGGAGTAATATAGCCATTTGTGCAAACACGTGTGCATGTATTTAATCAGAAGTTGTGACCAACAATCTCTTAACTTGTTCACACTATTCCATGTTACCGAGTCGATACTTTTGGAAAGCTTTATTGCCATCAATTGACTAATTAGGTTGCAATTAGAGGGTTTAATCTCCACTTTGTTACCCCATGAACCGCTCACCCATATCTCTCAAAATCTTCCGTATGAGGTAAGCTGCAGATTTCTATTCCAGGGCTAGCACAGGATGTAATAACGCGTCTAAAATTACGCACGTGACAGGCCCATAGCAATATATTAAGCTTAGATAAGCGCCCTAAATTCGAGATAAGTTCCTCGCGTTGCGCGGATTTCTGGCTTCTACAAGGTCTTTATCAAAGTTTAAAAACCGGATCCCAACTCGGGATTATTTTCATTGTTGGGTGTACATGTCCGCGGTGGTATAGACTGGCGTAGATTTGCAGGTCCTTTTAGAGAAATTAAGGGGAAGAAAACAGGGCATCCCATTCACGGAAATTGACAAGATAAAGGAGGCCGTTTGGCACACGAACATAAGCCACCCATATTATCCTATTCATTTGCGAAGCACTAAGCTTTTAATTCACATTTCAATGTCACTAGACTTAAGTACTTATTTTTGAGGTGGAAGCAATGGACCTTTTGTATACATTTCCCCCCCATTAATAGTTTCCAACACAATGGGGTTACCTGCGGAGATTCGGCTCAAACCTCCTCGTTCGTATGCACACAAAGCTCAACTGGAACCAACCACATAAATATTATGTATGCATTTATGAAAAGGAAAACAAAAGCCCGTTGCCTGAACTCATAATGGAGAAATATTTGAAAACGTGTCTCGGTGATGCCCTAATGCGCACGAGTGAGCGCAGGGGGATCGCATCTTCTGTCAAATTAAACCCGATGGAACTTATTGAAAATGGCACTGCATGAAATGTTGCAGCAAGAGTTGTGTCATCCAAAAAGCAACAATGCTTTTGAACACTATAATTTTGTTAACCCTCTGTGTAAGTCTGTTGTGCATCATTTGTGTGGAATCAACCAAAAATGGAGATACAGTCCAATCAGATTGGATAAAAACTTCGACCATCATTATTGAAATCTTCAGGAATGCATAGCATTGAACGATGGTTCATAATTAGATTTTGAAGTTTGCTTTGGTTTTGTTTGAAGTTCATGTAACGGGCCCCAGCTTCAAAATTTAGTCAGATATATCCTTTTTTCTTTCACAGAAACCATTCATATTTCATATCAGGGTTTGGCAATGTATTGTTGGCACAACGTTCAATAACCAGCTCCTTTTCAAGTCAACGCACTGTGCAAAGTTACTGTATTCTTCCGATGGTTCTGAATGTTTACATACAAGGGAGTGGATCGCTGTTGTATTCCTTCATTGATATGGAATGATACAGACATTTTCCATGGATGCACGCATAATGAGGGGTCCCATGAATGAAAATGTGAAGTAGCTTAGGTCTTCCATTGCATGGCGGCGACCTATTCTTTCATGACCCACACGCAGGTCCGCTTAAGTAATTTTCTATTGATTCTGAAGATGTTTCGCCAACCGAGGAGATATACAAAAGCTATTGGGCTCGCTCTTCTGTCAAGCGTAATTCAGGATACACTAACGTATTATACACGTGGTATTAAGGGGTAGCTTCAATGGGATAATGAAAAATCCTCTTGAACTGTTACAATGTATCCTGGATGATATATCCATTAACGGGGATATTTATCGGAAACGCTAACTCTGGGAAGGGACGCTATTGTGAAAACTGGCATTCGTGGCATCCATGGAGAATAGGGGATTCTCACAATCCATCAAATGCAATTCTGTGCAACATTTAGTCCGAATGGATGCAATCAAACTATCTTCAAGGTACTGCTTTTACATGGATACCAGTATATTTCTCCCACTACCAAAAATCTTTATTTATTCTTTGTATATTATTACATTCATACCGATGTCGAATAAATAAAGATTATTTACAAAATAAGATTTTTTTCAAGAATCTTCAGATATCATGCATAATATTTTATTCGGGGGATGAAGGGGTTGGTTGAAATTATATTGACTTTATAATTATGAAAAGATAATTGGATAAAACTGTTTTAAAGTAAACATAAATACTGAATACACTATAATTAAAGATAAGGAAGATAAACTATAGAAAGTTTTTTTTCTCGATATAACGGGCTTACTTTTTTCAAGGATTTCCTATAGGATTTAGCTTCCAGAAAACGATGTCGTTTTATCCTAGTCATGTGGATTTCCGTATTTATAATTGGCTGCTTGCATATAATGGAGAAAATAGTTAGGAAACATATGAGTGAAATTTTTACTTCCCACACAGTTTAATGTTCCCCCTATTCTTAAAAAGCAATCCGTGATGTATGATGAGTAAAAGTCCATTTTATTATAATGTGATTTAAAAACCGAATAATTAATCTAACTGCATGTTTTTTCATCAAGTAACCAAATTACATATCTGACGTCACTAACGCAATGGCAATGCCTTAAGCTTTCATTCAACTTTAAATAGACTCGATATAAAACGATATAAAAATACGTCAACATATTGAAAGAGGAAGCATATTATTTCGTTGGTTGGCAGCAAAACACGTCCTTGGGTTCACTGCCATGGCGATCCTCCAACACCTGAAGACGGTAATTCCAGCACGTACAAAATTGATCTAAACATACTGCCAAGTATAACGTAAGTATATAATACTCCAAAATATTTTTTATGCTATTGAACACTATAGGCGTTGTTACGTTATCTACAGTATTGTAACGAAATGAGGAGGGAAAAACATGGAAACATGCCTTATACAATAGTTGAGATCATCCCAATTTGCTCGACGATATATTTATGAACGATCCCTATAACCAACAGGTCTTATATATGATAAGCATTTTTTAATTTTATTTTTGCATATATATTTTTTTATTTGGACCGTTTTCAAAGTCACATTTTAAAATTATAAACGAACTGTACACGTTCATTAATAATTAAATCAGTCATTACCTCCAAAAATGTTGCATCAATCGCTTTCATTACATTTCAACTTACACGATCATTTTAAATGACTATTTTTTGCTTCGAAACGCGTATCTGTGTACAGTAATGACAACTATTCGCAGTCATTCTGCGCATGCGCGTGCACGTAGTGGCGCAAATTGGAGGTAAACGAGTCAGGAATAAGAGTGTAAATTGTGCACACTGTATGAGGAAAACCTACATGGTCAATACTGACGAACATATTAATGATGGAGGAATCCTAGACATGATGGTCAATACTAATGACAGGATTAGTTATGCACGCAACCTGAATAGTCATTGCTATTGGTGATATCCACAACCACGCCCCAGTGATGATGCCAAAATCCGTATTTTCATAACAGAGTTCCCTCAGAAATTTCATTTTGAACTTCCCCGACATTTCCAGGTTCGAAAAAAATTACCCGGACCAATGACAATGTCTAAAATTGACATATTTTGAAAAGTCGACACAGGAAAATATTGTTGCAAAATTCACTAATGACAATTTTGAAAATTAACGTAAAAAAAATGTAAAAAAGTTTACATGAAAAAAATTTGAAAATTTGTACTCGGAAAACCTGGAGAATTTTGCACTTTTGTCCTCGGAAAACGTGTACAATTTTGTAATTTTGTCCTCGGAAAACGGGGATGATTTTGAAAATTTGTACTCGGATAACGTGAAAAATTTTGCAAATTTGTACTCAGAAAACGTGGAAAAAATTTTCAATTTGTACTCTGAAAATCGGCCCTGAGCTAACCCCGTGGAAGCATTAATTTTGGATCGCAACAACATGCCTACGTTGAATTTCCCTGAGTTTTTCAAAATGAGCCATTAATTCTTCCCTGACTTTTCCATGCAGGTCTGGGGGTACCCTGCATAATTACTGGACATCAGTCCACATTTTTTCACCTATACACGATCATTCTTAATGTCACTCTCAGAAGGTCATGGCAGTATTACTGAACGTGTACAGTTCGCTTTTGAAGGCGACCACGAGGTGGCCCCGGAGCCACCCAACGACTGTAACGACTCAAGATGGCCGCGATGTTGCTCCACTGGAACACTGCTCTTCTAAAACGAGATTTTTTCCCGACGTTTATCAGTTATTTCGATGCGAGACTCTATGTCAGTAAGTTGAGGTTTTGAATATTGTTTAGTTGTTTGTTTTTACGTTAGTGATTAGCCACAACGACCCTGAACTTAATTATTCTCGGCGATAAAACTGCCCACTAAATCAGCCATGTCTAACTCGTGGATGGCATATTTTTCCCGAATGGAAATGCGACCAAATGTTTTCATACCTATATACACATGCAAATCGTGGAGCCGTAATAGTCGCCTTATCAAATTAAATGGCTCGATATGCAATGGGGACACGTTAATTCTATCTTAATCATACAATTAAACCAGTTTTTATTTCAGGTATACATAAAATACTAATAATGATTTTTGTGTGCGCAAACGCCAAAAAAAGTGAAAGCTCGACTTTAGAGTGGAATTTCAGCGGTGCGTGCTACTGTATAAGTGGCTAATCGTGCAAATAAAGATTTGTCCGCTAATTAAAAACGAAGCAGTTTTGATAGCGAGGTCATTAGCGAAGCTAATTTTTTAGCAGTTTACTTCGAAAAGGAGGAAAAAGCTGAAACACAAATGCGTCATAAATGGCATTTTCTCAAAGAGGTTTATAGGAGGCTTGATAAAAATTATTCATATTTTTTGGTAGTATGCTATTAAACTCGGCGAAGTTTGCAATATGTAATAAGTGGTCAACTAATGTTTAAATTAATAGTTCGCCACCCCCTCGCTTAACGACGAAAACCAACTTCCAGCCTATTTAACCTCATGCGGTTTCCGTTCACGGATCATGGCTTTGGGGGTGAAGCAATTTCCACCATAAATACTTTTTTATATATTAACCGCACTTTTTTGTTGTTGTTTTGTTTTGAATTTTAGTCGGTTTGTGCGTTGTTCTCTTGCGTGTTGGTCACGCTCCTTGACCCTTCGCGTGACCGCAGATGTCATTATTTTTACTTTCGTGCTAGTTAGGGCCATTAGCGGGCCACCTAATCCCCAACCTTTCTCGATTGTCCTCTTATACTGATGCATTAAGCCATGCATGGCATATACAGTAGACAAAAAATGAGACCTGGTTGGATCGTTGATGAATTTCCAGGAATTTATAAAAGTGGTCCAAGAACCTCGACTGCTGACCTAAGTTGTTGAACTAACAAAAGACATTGATTGATCGATCAATCGATGATTATTTAAAAACTGGAAGCCAATTGTTAACAGGGGAGAGAAATTGCCATCTCTAATCGTCACTTTTTTCCAACTTTTCACCAAGGCTGCGCTGGCCTGCAGCAGCTTATACAGGGTGTCCTCTTAGTATAGTTCTCAGGACATGCTCTATTTTACGAACTAAACGAAAGTTTAGCTGAAAACATGTTCTAGAACGTGTCCAAGTTATTCAAAAAAAGGGAGCAAAAACATGTTTTAAATGTCATTTGTTTTTTTATAAATTTCCATAAGGGATCGTCATGTACCATGCAGCATCCGTTTCATATAACTCTGATTTAGATTTAATTTAAAAAGCGATTCATTTGCAACGTTATTGCAAGAATAAAATGATTAGAAACTGGTCATATAACGTGTAACTGCAAAAAACCTGTAAATTACAGGTATGTTAAATAGACAACTCGGTAGGACTACACAACATCTTAAACGTATGCCATGCATATTGTTTGTTGTTGAATTTGCATATTGTTTGTGGTTGAATTTGCACATCGATTGTTATTTTATTTATAACCACTTTTTAAAATCCTGGACCCCTCCAGAGGGGTTAGAGTGCATCGTTTAATAACTACGAAGTGTTTCCGGCACGCTGGTCGGAGTGGAATTGCACAGGAAGGTGTGTAACGCCAATTCGAAAGCCTAACGTGCTAACATTTGTCCAGTTTGTCGGCTATGTGCCATTGGGGAAATAATCCCCACTCATGTTGTTAGTCATTAAGATTTCTCCCTGACGCTATGCTCGCAAGTTGTAATTAACGAGAACAATACACAACAGCCCAACAGTTGGACAGCTATAGTTGCAAAAGTCATTATTGGAAGGAAGCGTTTGCACTAAGTGCATGACCATGCATCCTATATATCGGCCTCCACCATGTTGGTTTTCCGATCTTATTGTTTTACATTTCACTGCTGGAAATGAGGCGTGTAATTTTGTGCCAAACTGCGGCTTAACAGCTGCGAGTTTAGTGAGAATTAAGACGCGTGACAAATGCATTTGAAACTATTAGCACGCATAATTTTGCACTAAAGACATGCCGTACATTTTTAACTTTTAACACGTGGTTGCATGCATCCTAGACGTTGTTAACTTACCATACAGTACATAATGAAGTTAATTTTTCTGCAAACGTAATTTTTTTAATAAAAATCGTGTTATTATATTATGGAGCTTTAAACCTAACTTCCTGGAGATTCACCCCATGGCAGAATTTCCCTTCGAAAGTATGATAACGATATCGCATTTTTAGAGTAATACAAAGTTATATTTTTACACCTTACACTCCTTACAGTGTATGACCAAGATAACCCACGAAGGCCATCTTGTGATAAATGGAAATGGACAACGTATTTTTGTTATAGAAACACATGTTTTGGGCAAATCCAAATAGTTTTACGAAATATATGGACAGAACATGTTAAATCATCACATGATTTAGGATGGCATTAAAAATGTTTCGTTTTTGATCTTGTAACTCAAAACCATACAAGGTGATGCAAACAAATTGCACATGATATACACACGCTTAGAATTGGAGATCCAGTTACGATTCGATATGATCGATCTCATACTTGAGATCGGTTGATTTTTCATTATAGATTATTTATAAACAATTTTATTACAGAAACACGTGTTTTGGGCCAGTCCAAACAGTACAAGATGATGAAAACAAAGTGCACATGATATACACGCTCGTATAGGGTGAGAGATCCAGATACGATTCGATAAGATCGATCTCAGACCTGAGTTCTGTTGATTTTTCAAAGTTCTTGGGGCAAACTCGTACTATTTCAGATGCACATACGGCTGATTTGCAGCGCTTTGAACAATTAAAAAAACGTTGCGAAATCTCACTTCTGCGGAGGGGATCAGCCGAAGTCGTTAGCCCAAGCAACGGCGCTCCCCGTGCACCTATCGCGGCCATCTTTTTTTTCTTTTTTTTTTTGCCTGCACACCGCGTATAATTTCCAATGAGTTGTTGCCTCGTTTGGTAATGCCCAGGTGCTACGCACGCAATTTAATAATGGAGGTGCACCTCATAATTTTCGCCTTTGGTTCTTTTTTTTTGTCTCCCCATCTCTCACTTCTCCATAGTCTCCCATTGTGGATGGGCCAACCTTTAGTACATATATTATGACCCAAACTGGGCAGATGTGATTATAGCGTGGATGTATAAGCGTTGGGGCGGGAAGGGCTGGCTGCATAACGAGTCGTAATTTATGGACCAATTCATCGCCGTTTTTTACTTCCTTCCTTTCTCACCGATGAAAACTACGTTAAATTCTAATTGCTATAAGGTGGAAATATATAGGCGAGAAAGCAACAACACTAAATATCCGCTGCAGCACCTCGCTCCCTCCCTTCCTACGGCCATGTTGCCAGATTTGCTGAAACAATGCGAATTCGTGACCTCCCCTCGACGCCACTATTGTTTTCGGACGCTTTCCTATTTTCATTAACGAACCCTTCATCATCGATGCGAATGCTAATGAGGAAAGGTTGCATTGCTGCTTTTTTTTACCCCCACGCCGTGATTCATTGGCACCCCTAATTGGAAAGTACAGTTGGAAATGCGTTTCTGGGGAAATTCCCCAGTTTTCGTGATGTGCGGGACGTTTGTCCGGGCGTCTGACATCCCAGCAGCATTTTTCTGCAAATTGTTGTTTGTTTAAAAAAAATGAAGATTGATTTAAAGTTCATTCAAAATCACTTCAGTAAAATCGACGGTTTATAAAGTTAGGGTTACAGTATCGCTTTTTTTAAAACCAATTACATTTCTTTTGCTCACAACTGCCAAATTCGCAAAGCTTCTGTCTGAGTACCACCATATTATAATCGGCAATGTTAATATTTTAAACAGATTGGATGTAGGCTAATGCAATTTACTGTTAATTCAATTGCTCCGTTCCGTTCAAGTATAACATCGTTTAATAGTAGGGATACTCAGACAGAAGCTTTATGAATCATACTTTGCTAGTCGTGATGAAGTCACGTGTACAAAAAGAACGCATTACATTTAATTGTTTTAAATGCATGCAGCGCAGCCTAATTAATTGAGTGAATTTTTTAAACGAATTAGCTTGTCGATTTTGCAAATATGATTTCACTGCTTCGAAAGTCCCACTCGTGTAGCATTTGAGTACCCCTGAAAAGTAAACCATTTACATATAAGCATGATTACATGTACGTGACTGCTTCGTTACAACGTACAAATTGTAGAAAATCTGATGACTCGATGTTTATCATGGGCATTTCGTAATATATGCTTTAGAAAATCTGTGAATAATTAAGGCAATTAATTACAGCGCAGATAAATTTCGTGATCTCGATATTTATCGCATGCTTAAAAGGCCTGAACTTGAAATGACCTATAAAAAAACTGCACTCAAAACCGTATACGTATATATCCTAATTGTATTCAAATGCGGCGTTATTTATTTTTCAGGGGCAAATTGTCCCCCCTTTTGTTTATTTATGCACATTTTCACAAAAGAATTGCTCGTGGCGTTTTCCTATTGTAAATTGTTAGTTATTACTATTATTATTGCATGCGTCCAATTGAGGAGGAGGTTACCTTTTTTTCTCCGTCTGTTTAAATTCGCCGTTTTACAAATTCAACGTAGTATAACAAAGAGGACACCCCGTGCAAAAAAAGTGCATAACTATTTTGGACAATTGTTTTAGTGCACGAGGCATGTCCGCATTTGCAAGTACAGCTGCAATGCCGAACATCCGAAAGGTAAACATTGAAAAATAGAGAATTCGTTTATAGCGAATGAAAGTAAAAACGGTTCATCCATTAATTGGAGGTTGCATATTTTTTAGCTGAAAACAAACCACACATTTTTCAGCACAAATGGAAAAATTTGGTGCGAACCATTTGCTGACATATAATTACTATAATAATAACAAATTTGCTCAAGTGTTAATTAAACTGCCGAGAACTAGCTTTGTGAACCTTGTCCTTGATTTAAAGCAACTATATATACAGTATGGTAAAATAAAATTTCTACTTTGAATCGCCTGACAATAGAGGTACTCAGACAGCGGCTTTACGAATGGCACTTTAGGCAGTCGTGAAATCACGAGTGCGAAATCAACACGCTTTAATTGGTTTTAAAAAAAATGAACGCAAGGTTATCGCTGTTTTTAAAACCAAATTAACCATTCCTTTTGCGCATGGGAAGTCATGATTACCAAAAGTACGATTCGCAAAGCAGCTTCTTTCTGAGTTCCGGCATAAGTTATGCACGTGCAATTTAGATGCAGCTTTTTCGCTTAAGATGAGAAGAAAAAAAAAGTCGTGATGCATGAAATTAACAAAATATTTTCGTCCATCGTTACGATAATGATATCTTTTTTCCTGGATCTTAAATAATAATGTAAGAATTTCGGATGAAAAGCGTGACTTCGTTTAATTAGTTGTGCAGAACTGCGCAACGCACGACGAGCGCACCTGGCACTAATGCGACAATTTTTGCGCACTTAAATTAATAAGCAAATTTAATTTACGCCATTTACGAGAACATGACGTGACGCAAGACCATAATGCCCAAAAGGCTGACAATGTTACCAGATAATATCGAAGTTTCTCCGCTTCATCGCCCAAACCTTTATACTGTAATGCATGTGTTGTTTAAATTATACAAGTATATATACAGTATACTTAAATAACAAGATTCCACGCTCGAATCTGCGTGTTACTTTTAATCGAAGCAAGTTTCGAACAAACAAAAAAAATGGACATTTATTCGGGCTGTTCGGCATCATTTATCAGTCGACATCCTTTACCAGGGATGTTTGAATATTCAATTGGCTGACCACATTTTTCAATGATATTTTCAGTTCACGTCAGTGATAGTTTCAGTAAATCTAGTACGTTAACTTATCGAGTCACACGCGTGACTGGGCTTACGTGTTAAATTGAAAAGTAATTAAAAGTTTAATATCAAGCTCAACCTACGCAGATGGCTAAGAAATGTTGTTTAACGTATGCTAGACATAAAAAAATGTTATTTGACCCAGTGGGACGTCTCCATTATTGTGCTGTGTTTGTACAATGTATATAACTTTGATTAGTTTAATGTAAAACATCAATCATTAATATGATGAATAGAATTTTTACATGTAGAAGTCGAAGCAAATACGAATCTAAGAAACCAAGTTTGAATTTTACTAATAATGATAAATCACTTACATATAACTGCATGTTTTTTCCCCAATAACATATCAGTGAAAGGCCACTTAACCCTAAGTCACATGAGGTTGCCTGAGGGCAACCTTATGCACATAAGAACATAAGGGCAATTCCTTATGTGACTTATAGGGTTAATTTGATCACGTTGGTTCCGGCGATTTTGACCGAAATAGACGATGAACGTCAAAAAACACGTTAAAGATTGATCTTGTCAAAATAATTTGTTCTGTGTTTGAAAAATTCATATATTTAATTGTTCATATGCATTTACATAGTTTAAAAATTATATATATATATATATATATATATATATATGTATTTTTTTTA
>JAQGAO010003911.1:0-16129 GCA_034697705.1 Ommatoiulus sabulosus | reverse complement strand
GAGTGTTTCCGAACCACAGGGGCTTGTTGAAAAGTGCAGACGCGATGCGAAGGTATCCCCATAACGTAACGACAGGCCCGTTAAGAATAGGTAAACCGAACTTTCAGAATGTCCCCGAAGCCACAAACACGAAAATCACAAACCCCCAAAATGCGAGAAAAAGCAAGATGGACGCGTTTTGCATTTTATAGATATAGATGTAATGGCAATAGAGCTCCCTAATTAAAAACGTAGACAAGTTTCACACATGCAAAATTCGTAATAATAGCATTTTAAATAGATTGCTAACAATTAATCACAAATTAAGTGCATATGGTAATATACATGTATACATCTATGTTAGTATGTAAGTAAAATATTTAATTATTTATATGTATGTGATTTATGAGAAATGTCTACTTACTATTAATTCCAGCAATCTCATTCACTGAGCAAGTGTCAACAGGGCTGTCCGAGGAGGTGAGTGGGAATGTATGAGACGTATAATCTGTCATGGTCTCACTATCTTCTGAATTTAAAGTGAGTTGAGATCCTTCGCTGGGACTTTCTCTGTGCCTTATTCTGTCATACTGGCTTCCAGGAAGCTTCTTCAGGACCTCTTGAGGCACAATAACACCAATAGTGGAACCATTTTTACGCACATTTTCCAGGAATACGTCGATCTGGTTTTCAATCTCATTGTGAGTTGTCGAGAACAACATCTTGCACTGTGTTGCCAACCTACAACATAATTAAAGAAAGAAGAGCATGATTTCATTCCACAATAGGTTGAGAACAGTAAAGCATTCTTGGGTCAGTTGGGTGTTGTCATAAATGAAGTCTTCATCTCTTATACTGATCAGATACTGATGCAGTGATATACTGTAGGCTACGTATCCACATACCAGTCTGCCATTTCTGGGTTTTTATATTAAACCCTAAATTATCTAACTTATTTCTTGTTAGTAGCTGGCATAAGTGCCAACCTTTGTAAAACACATTTACAAGTAGTAAAAAATTACAGTAAACCTCAAACCTATTCATACCACCAACTACACTGTGTCTCAGTGTTGCTCCAAATTCACACATCTCCGACAAGTTGCTCTTGAGATTTGCATAGTTTCATTCTTTTATTTTGGTGGTATTTTGTTTTGGGGTTGCCTCTAGGGCAATTTTATTTTACCTTAAGCTTGTATAATACGATTGTGTCTCATATCTTTCTTCTATTATACACATCGTCAACATCAAGTTGAAAATGGCGTTTTAAATGGCATCTTTTTACCGTTTATTTCATGGCGTCAATATTTGTCAAAGTTTTTTCTCATAATTAAATCATGAACAGACTACAAAGACGTTTGAGAAAATGTCAAAGTTGACCATTGAAAATAATGGAATTTTTGGAAAAAATTCTAATAAATGTATTTCAATTTTTCAAAGTTAATAAAGGAAAATTTATGCATGCTGCGAGATTTTTACTGGTTCCTTAACTAAATTTTACGATGATTTATTTATGTACACAGAGGCTCAGCTCTGATGACGGTTTTTAACATATATAAGTAAACAGTATAAAACAATTAACAATATATAGAATACATTATACATGGTAAATGGTCATGTGAGTACATTATGAGAATTACTGGTAATTATAAAATAGTTTTATTTTTAGTAGAAGGTAGAAATCTGCATCATAATAGTTTTAAATTATTCTTGTTGGCTCGATCCATATAATAAGGCTGCTCTATATAAACGCTACATGGTGGGCTCACTACGGTTACTCAGACCAATTTAAAAAGGCAGTATAATTATCAATTTTAAGAAGTTTATTTGTTCTAAGTTTTATAATTTCAGGGTGGGTACATTTAGATAATAGTAGGGGCCAGGTTGGTAGGTGCTTTGTGCATAGTGTGCAAGGAGCTAAGAGATCTGGTTTGAACGTGCCTTTTTAAAGTAAATATGGCATGTGTTCATCCTGATTTGGAAAATAATTTTGTTTAAACAGTAAGGAATATTTAATTTGAAGTATGGCTGTAATTCAAAAGGATGGCTATTAATACTTTTGTAGTGTGAGAAATGGGTGGAATTAGATATATGTTCCAAAATGTTATTTTGATGATTCTGAAGGTTATTCTGATAGGTGATGACTTGGCATTGATTTATTTGCTCTACTGTCCAAGTTTCTAACGGGAGATTGAAATATAAATCTGGCTAAATGATCGATGTTAGAAAGTATTGTAATATATTATATTTGTTCGGGGGTTTGTCTAACTAGCTTAGGAATATTTTCTTTTGGAGGGTTGGAGCATCGGTTTTTTGCATGTCTTCCGGTATTTAAAGGTTAAATTAATTAATTTAAAAGTAATTGGGGTTAAAATTAGTTCGTTATTAATTTGTTAGCTTGGGGTAAAAAATTATAATTGAATTTTTTTTTGTAGAAAACTTCCTGTAGTCATATAAAAGTGTTTGGCTGGTTCCAAGCCCAGAAAATGGCATTGTAGGTGAGGAAGGGGAGTACCAGTGTGTTAAACAATTTTATATGTGTATGAATATTATTTAGTTTTTTATGTATGAACATTTTGAGGACTATGGATGATTTTTGGTTGATTTTTGAATTGATCTGTTTGATATGATGGTTAAATGTACTGTTACACTTAAAAGAAATAGCAACCCAGGTAACACTACAACGTGGGCCCGATGTCGGTTTTTGGTCGGCATGGGCGGTAAAGAGTCGTAGGGTGGCAAACCACCGGCGGTTCAACGTCGGCAAAACGTCGAGTTCCGACCGATGTTTGTTGGGCGGCAAACCACCGGCGGTTCGACGTCGGCAAAACGTCAGATTCCGAACGTCGGTTTTTGGGCGGCAAACCACCGGCGTGCCGACGGTGGTATGCACTGGGCACAAGTACTCTGGCACAATTTACTCTGGGCACAAGTGGCTAATATAGCTGTATTGCCTTTCTGACAATATTGCAGTCAAATGGTATTTGTAAAAGCATGGGGGAACATACTCTATTTTAATGAACCTAATTGATGTGCAAATTGTAATGCCTGCACTGAAATCTTTGTCTTGTTTTTATTAGTTATGGGATTCTTATGACCAAAATGGTGATATTGCTTTTTTAAATTTTTGTTTGGCAGTTTGTCCTGGAAAAAGATTTATTCAACATATTTTTTCGGGAATGTCCCGAAAATGTAAAGGAAACTGGCTACTCAACTCTGGTTCGCCCCATATTAAAATACTGCTCTCCTATTTGGAGCCCTCACATGAGAAATCAAATTCAGGAGCTTGAAATGGTCCAACGGAGAGCAGCCAGATTTGTTCAGGGCAGTTTTCCATATTCAAAAAGTATGGACAGAAATGCTTCACTTTTTAAATTCGGATTCATTAAGTGCCAGATGAGAAATTTTATCGATGGGATTATACCTTGTATACATGTAAATACTTTAACCTTTCTTACAATTCGAATCTCGTTTCCCCTATCTTTAATGTGCCTAATAATCATTCTAGAAGTTGGAAAAAACATTCTAAATCCTTGACTGAGCTCCATGCCAAGATGGATGCCTACTTTTGGTCATTTTTGCATGCAATTAGACGATGGAATAATCTTACTAAAAATATCTCATATTTGTTGCAAATTTAATTTAACAATGATGCATAAAGTCGATCGCAACTGACGTAGGAGCATTCTTCTGAAAATGGGAGAAACCCCCCTACCATATGGCATTTGTTTGTTGATTGTAGGGTACTGAGTTAAATTGAAGTCTTCGTCCTTATACAGTGACCGCAATTATCCCCTGTTAAAGTCTTGCGATCGACTAGTTTACTAGTGCTTAGAACCACAATCTCCCAAGCTATTGCAGTTGGCATCCGGATCCTGTGGCAGTGGCACAAGATGTGCTTACTCTGGGTTGGTCCAGCAAGGGAGAGTACACTGTGCATCTTCACCCATACACCTTTTGCTATGTATCCTGGGCAAACTTTGCCACAGCAAATAGGCTTAGGCCAAGATTGTGGGACCAGCTTTTCATACAGTATTTAACTATCGGCTTTAGAAAAGTCGGATTTAAAAATAACGAAGTATTTTTTTGGGTTATTTTACTTAACTCATTACAATGTTTGTTTTTGTGAAAACGACTTGCTATTAGCTATTAGATATGGCATACGTTACAGAATTAAAATGTTTTGTCCATTCCGTAATTTGAACTTTGAAATTGCTAAAGCAAAAACTATATGCCATATCACTTGAACCACCTAATAGTACTTTAACAGGCTATTATATGGAACAAATGCTGTCACATATGCATATGTATATTAAAAAAGTATAAACTGCTGTTCATTAAAATAAAGCAACGTAATTTATAGATAAAATATGTATGATCATCATAATTGTATAAATGTACATTTTACATACATGTATTGACCGTGTACATAAACAGTTGTACAACCAACCTACTTTTCGTTTACATTGCAGTATCATTTTGTTACAAATCCCAAATAGAGCTTTAATTTCAATTTAGTAGAGAAAATGTACAAATATATTTATGATAATTTTCAAACAACCTAAGACGCTTTTGTGGTACCCTTTGTATCATATTAAGTTAAAAAGCTGCTATAACCAATCATTTTGGACTAAAACGTTCACATTTTGAAACAAACATCCAAATATAAGAAAAGTTTTGGCAATTAATTAAAATATGAATATGCACTTGCTTGCATGTCTTCGTCTTTAAAATCTAGTGCTATTTAGATGTACAACTACTATGGCATAGAGTAAAAGTTGAATATTTATGTCTATAATAATATTTTTATAAACAGCAAAGTTAAAACACAAATTAATATTTATTGAAAAACTTAATTATTTATTTTCTTTACAAATATAATGGAAAACTTAAAAAAGTGCACGATTTTGTAAATCCTTAACCCCAGGAAGTCCGCCATAGTGACTAATTCCTGTGCATGTGTGTAGTGGCGAAGAACCCTTTATACAGGGTGTTCATTTGAAGACAACTTATGATGGATCCGAGGTTATTCCAACTGTTGCGTCTCAAATGAACACCCTGTATATATGACGAACCGATCTGTAAGGTTAGAAATGATGAAGTGGTCGCCATTTTTAGTGAAGGTACTAGGATAAGTATTGATAATTATTAAGCTTCTTGGGGAA
The DNA here is from genome assembly GCA_034697705.1 of Ommatoiulus sabulosus. Taxonomy (NCBI): domain Eukaryota; kingdom Metazoa; phylum Arthropoda; class Diplopoda; order Julida; family Julidae; genus Ommatoiulus; species Ommatoiulus sabulosus. The sequence continues at coordinate 10,988 of JAQGAO010003911.1, read as the reverse complement.
TGGAGAAGGAATTCTTTTACCATTGAATTTTGCCATGATATTAAGCATCATGGAGTTCTCGTCAGCTTGCATTCTTTTAAATAACAAAAATTGTGAAATTTGAAAATAATTTCAACATGTTTTCAATTAGGAAAAATTATGGCATATTTAACAATTTCGTTTTAATTTTCAAAAAAAGAAAGTGAAAAGTTTTTAGCAGAGGCACTATGTGTTCTCACATTCCAGCTTGATTATATTTTCTAAATTTACAATGTAAAAGGATGCCGACATTTTGTTGGCAAGGGCTATAGGGCCGGCTCTTTTAATCATCAATGGCGGTTTAACACCTGTAAAAATGTCTATGATACAAATATTTTGTACATATCTACTAGAGTGCATGCAGTCTAACCAGTTTTTCACAACTGCTGATCCGCAAAATTTTCCTGCTTGTCCGAAAAAAAAATGTAAACTTATACGCTCAGTTTCTGATTATTTTGAATTATAACTTGAAAATGTCTGGAACAGTCAGGGAAGAATGGTTTATTTTTAATTTAAAAGTCAGACATATTCAACTAATTAATGTTGACACAATCCAAAATTAATTATTCTACATGGTCAGCTCGGATACCATTTTTATAATTTTCTGAGTACAATTTTGTCACATTTTCAATAATTTCCAAGAATAAATTTGAAAAAAATGTCAACAGTTTGCGATGATGAATTTGCAAAATGGTGAATTTCTTCCGAGGACGATTTTCCACAATTTTTAAATTTTTCCTGGAAAACATTTGAAACAATTTTGAGAACAAATAAGCACAAAATTTAGAAACATTTTCACCTATTCCGCAGATTTTCAACATTTTTAACAATTTTCGGAGACAAATTATCCAAAATTTTTAGTTAAAAATTTGAAACATTTTTAACTTGTTCCGAAGACAGAAATGCAAACGTTTCCATATTTTCCAAAGACAAATTTATAACATTTTCTTATGCTGGTTTTCTAAAATACTTGAACTTTTCCCATGTTAATTTTGACATTTCTTCATATATCTAATAATGGTACATTTTGCAAAGTATTGACTATTTTCTTGTCGATTGCTATACATATATAATCGTCGATAACATTGGCATAAACCAGGTAGATAATTTGTTTGAAAACCTAGAAGAGTCATGTCAAGTGAAGATAAAATTTCTGAGGAACCTCAAACTAATTGTTAACTGTTATCTTTTGAATTTCTGGCTTAGTGGTCCGTAAAGTGCTATTCTAACTTTTGTTGGTGTGCTAAATATTTTTGCCATTTTCACTAGTTCTCAAAGGTAAACATATTGGAAACCCTGGTATAAACGATAAGTAAAGCATACAATGCCGAGAAAAAAGTGTGTGATAACTCATATGTAAGCTAAGTCATCAAGGTACATCCTTCTTTAATGACACATATTTATAAGTTATATAATAAAATACATTTGCAGCTCGTAAAATTAAACAATTTAAGAAGAAATTAATCGCAACAAAAATTAAATACAGCAATTGTGTAATTTATGACAATGAATAATCCACAGCAGGGTGTGGAAAAAAGTATGTGATCAACAAATGTCCGAGAAAAAAGTATGTGATACGTATATCAAAACAATTTGAATTCTGAATTTTGGTCATATATGTATTACAATTCGTCCTTGAGAGATATTGCTCAATACAATTTGCTAATATATACCGTCGAAATCTTGGTGTAAAGAGCATTAACTTGAGGTTAATAATGGCACCTCATAGGGAGCTTTCACAAGATGTGAAAGAACAAATAATTAGTCTACTTCAAGATGGACGGAAGCAAAGTGAAATAGCAAAGCAAATTATGTGGCTGTTCCCAGAATGCAGTTAGCACACTATGGAAGAGGTAGGCCTATCAGGAACTTGGGACAGTCAGGACCCAGTCCTGGAGTGGTCGTCCCAGAGCAACAACTAAACGTCAGGACAGGCATCTTCACTTGATCTGCACTAAAATGCGAAAATCGCCTTCAAAACTCTTAAAGTCTCAGTGAAGATTGTTAGGAGTACGCGTGTGGGATGGTACTGTTCGGAATAGGCTGCACGACGTGGGCTACAGCTACAGGAAGGCCAAAACCAAGCCTCATGTCACTGTTAAGCAGGCTCGAGCTCGAGTGAAATGGGCTAAAGAACATGCAAAATGGTCACTTGACCAATGGATGACGGTTATATTTAGTGATGAAAGTCGAATTTGCATTGGTTTTGGTAATGATCATGGCAAATTTGTGTGAATTAGGTCATCAGAGAAGTATGATAAATCATGTCTATTGTTTAAAACCAAATTCCCTCAAAGTTTAATGATTTGGGGATGTATGTCAGCAGCTGGACCAGGATATATATGTATGTATGCATGTGTATTGAAAACAACTTAATACCCACAATGGACATGCATTTACCTGGTGATGACAGCATTATCTTTCAAGTCGACAATGCTTCCTGTAATCGAGCTAAGGTAGTGACCGGATTATCCTAAGGGTATAAAAAGGATGGCATCGCCCCCAAACAGTTCTGGTCTCAATCCGATGGAAAATCTTTGGGCAAAACTCAAAAAACCTGTCACATCCAAGGCACCTACAAACAAGGAAGAATTTGCGATTGCTATAACTCAAAGTTGGCATGAAATAGACAATGCATATTGTGAATCAGTTGTTGAATCACTTCCACGTAGGAAATGTGCAGTTTTAAAAGCCAAAGGACATGCAAAAAAGTTATAGATGAAGTTATCACATACTTTTTTTCGGACCTTTGTTGATCATATAGGCCCTACTTTTTCCACACCCCGCTGTGGATTGTTCATTGTCATAAATTACACAAATGCTGCATTTTTTTGTTGGATTAATTTGTTCTATATATTGTTTACTTTTGCGACCTGCAAATGTATTTTATTTTAATTTACAAATATGTGTCATTAAAGAAGGATGTATTTTGATGACCTAGATTACATATGAGTTATCACACAGTTTTTTCTAGGGTTTGTATAAAGTTCATAGTGTGCAATTGGGCTTTATATGTCCCAATTTGGCGCCCCTCTGATGGCGGCTGCTCCAACCTACCCTCCTTCGGTACGACACAGTGGAGGACTCCCCGGGCAAGAATAAATGCAGACATCCTTGCAAATTAAATATAATTTGTTTTTTTTTTTTTTGGAAAAAAATTAATATAAGACACTGTCCTATTTACGGAGAAATGCGGAGAAATACGGTAGTCAGTTTTTATACACACAATATGAACTTTTCATCACTCAACAATTGAGTAGTGCAATTGGAAATGGATTTCCGTTTAAACTCCTGTTTCCTGTTTCTTGAATTACTTGAATACTTTATTTGTCACATTTTATTTCAAAAATAAACCATTTTTGGATAACCTGCTAATTCAATTCCATGGATTGTTGACACATTAGGTAAAATTTAGTTGCTGTTTTACTAACTACCATACACATAACGCTGATGGATTGTTTGTTTTTATAAATTAACATCCTAAAGTATTTATTGAAGTGCTTTTGGGAAAACATTTTTAATTAAAAATCTAAAGGATTCCGCTTTTTGAAGCACAATTTTTTATCTACATGAAAAATAAGGTGCATCAATCTACAACGAAGTGAACTTATTATTTTAAAACGCAACAGTTTATTGTTTTGAACTAATGGCTTCGTCAGGATCAGCGGGAAACCTACTCGCGTATACAGGCAGATTTTGTATCTAACTATCTATGAACTACGATAAATGTCTGTGTATTTTTTTTCCAATTCACCAAAATCAATATTTGAACATTTTAACATTGATAAATCCAATTGCTTGCCAGATACCCTTTCTCCGAGATTCTGAAAAAGCTTTTTAATATCTTCTTTGTCATCTATGGTTAGAAAGTCCAATGAAAGCTGAAAACGAGGCATTTCTGACATTGCTTCCAGAACTTGCAAAACGAACTTAATATCTTCACAAGTGTCTTCAAAATAGAACAGAGCTGTTATAATGTGGCCTGTTGTGCATGAATTCGTTTCCAACATCAAAATTCGAGTGAGCCAATCGCTTTTGATGGTTTTAAGCAATTGGAACTTTTGTACATCGCCATGTTTGCCTTTCTGCCAAATCTTGAGGAAACTTTGGTATGTTGCAGGTATCTTGACCTCTTTTATATCAACAAAACCTTTCATCGGCTCTGTATCTGTTTGTGAACTGACCACATAGTTCCATGCTGCTGGCTTTGAATTTCGTAGTTCTTGCAAATCACCTTTTTTCAGTGGCTGAAGTTGTGCGGCATTCACAAATTCTCTAAAATAAAAAGAAATTACAAACAACAATCCAAAAGGATAGACAAATGTTTTAAGGGATAGAAGGGGAGGGGGAAAACTCACTTGAATTCTTCATAGGACTCAACATTTTGGTATACTGCTTTGAATTTTGCTTCGTTTTGCAATTTATGCAACTGGTCAAATTGAATGGATTGATGCAACTCCTCTTGTAGGTCATCAAATATGCTGAAACACTCCCTGGATAGCTCTGCCATTGTAGCCTATGTCATGATTACAAAATTAATAACTTTATGGATATGCAAACAAAATATAATTGCAGGAAAATAGGAACACTACGTGGTAAGAATTTATTAAGACGATGTGATTCATGTGCACTCAAACTGCCAAATGTGTATGTTTTCAGGTTCAAACCCACCCGTAATATAATCTGTTATAGTCTATTCATAATTTCTGAAAAATGAATGATCCTTACATTGTCCCTTATAGTACACTGCCCTATTTGAATTTTCGTAATTTCTCATTCTTTAATAAAAATGCTAAAAACCGTCCAATTTGCAGAAGTGCCCATCGCCAATGTAATATTTTTCTGTAAGATTGTTTTTTTTTTTACAAAACTGGAGGACATTTCTGATAGGACAACTTACGGCGGATAATGAGAACGTATCTTTTACGCTAGAGTTAAAACTTACCTCCTTTCGTTTTTTTTTTACTTGCAATTCCCGTTAAGGCTATATAAACGCAAATCAACAAAAACCACAGATAGGCCTACTCACTACAAGGTGCGGACTATAGCCAGGTTATGATAAAAATGTCCCATTCGTGACGCGTTAAAATCACCCAATAATTCTCATCCTGACGTTAATTTGAGACATTATTTTCCCAACTTTCCCTTTCCACAACTCTCGATTAATGAACCCACCCTTTGCAATATTGTCATGGCGACCCGACATATACGTACTGTACATGTACAGTACATCTACAGGGTGATTCCAAAGGTCATGCTCAAACTGAGGAGGTTGGTAGAGGAGTGAAAGATAAACACCTTTCAATCGGAAAAACAATTGCATTTGAGGCTTAATTAAGGAGTTACAAGCATTTGATGGATTTGCATCACAATTGTAAATGTTCCAAAACCATTGCATTTAATGAATGCTATTCATTGTTTGATTTCAATAAAATAATAACAAGTATTGAAAGTTTGAACAAAACATGTTAATTACAAAAGCTGTTCAAACGTACGTCCCCTGCAGTCATTATGCCAGCTACACATCTCCTATTAAAACTTTGACGCACGTTTGCAAAAACATTTGGTGTATCTCTGATTTGCTCACTTGCTGCTTCCAATCTGGCTACAAGTGTTTCAGGGTGATTCACTGGTGTTTATGAATAGCATTCATTAAATGCAATGGTATTTGGAACATTTACAATTGTGATGCAAAACCATTAAATGCTTGTAACTCCTTAATTAAGCCTCAGGTGCAATTGTTTTTCATATTGAAAGGTGTTTATTTTTCACTCCTTTACCTCCCTCTTCAGTTTGAACATGATCTTTGGAATCACCCTGTATATTACAAATGCATTTGAATTTTTCGACAGTTGCCAAAAACAATATATTGTATCTGGTGACTTTTAAAAATTGTTTTTGCATCTATAATTGTCAATGACAGATTTCTACACTACATTCTTCATTATTATTTATTACAAATGTGTCAGTTTTCGGACATTTTGTGTGTTCATGAATGTCAAAACAATGTGCGATTGTCGAAAAAAAAATTGACCGTTTAAATTACAATTAATTGTCCGAAAAGATGTGTAATTGAATGTCTGAAAAAAGTCACAAATGTGCCCGATTGGAAAAACTGTCTGATTAGATTGAGATTAAATGTCCTTAAAATTCTGATGAAATTCAACATTAGAAAAATTCTGATGGTGACGTTAGAATTGTAATAAATGATGTCATTATTTGGTCCATGTTTCGGAAACTTAATCCTGCATTATGTTAGTGTCCGAATTTTTTTTGATTAAATGCCCAATTAAATCTCCAAAAGAAGGCTGACAAACATCCGAAAAATTGTCAGTGGTTTGCTTTGAAAATTTAATCTGATATGTCCCGTTAGTGTCAAAAAGATGCCCGATTAATGGGACATTTTTTGCGGTAAAACATTATTACAATAATTGTAAAACAGTGTGCGAGGACAGAGCAATTGATTTGATAGTCATGTGAAAGTCTCGCCAATTCCGGTCCATATGCGCTCTCAAATGGGGCCCATCAAGTAACTACTTGACCATTAAGTGCGTTGCTTTAAGGTAGCGTTTATCTCTCCTGGAGATGTTTTGGATTCCGCCACGACTTCCTTCAAAGTAGGGTCCCCACACTGGGATGCGTTAATAAGTAAAGAATGCATACGATGCAGATTGCGTTAACCCTTTTAATCTAACACAGTTTGTAAAATGCAATTACACAATAACACTCGGTCAGCCTACTAGCGGTTTCTGCTATCAGCTACCGTAACCGTAAGGAAATCAAATTAAGGAATCAAGGGCTAAAGTTCGCTTTATGGGGTTTGGTGAATCTCGCGAATAGTTCATTTGTGTAATTAGAAATGACTATATTGTAGGAGTAATTACTGATCTCAGGCACGGACAAAAGATGGGTAGGCGATAGCTTAATCCGTTGTAAACTGATGACATTTTTCAATCTGGAAATAGCACATCGGCCGACGTGTTGCCATTTTCGGTTCCCGACTTCCAATATAGCATACATGGCATCAGCCTTTTAACATTAAAAACCATTGAACTACCTTAAGTGTACCATCTTTACTAACAGTGCGCATCTCCCAGGATACAATATTGTTTCAGGGGCCCTCGCGTTAACGGGGGATACCGCCCATGCGGGCTGTGCCCGCCGTACCGCATGCCCGCCTTACCGCAGGCCGCAAACGATTTATGTATGCCATTTTGGAAGTCTGGAATTGATCATGGGATAACGGCGGCCGATGCATTAATTCCACATTTAACAATGCTAAAGCTTTCAAATGGATTTAGATAGCGCCTTCCCGTCTTTTTTCCGCGCCTGAAATCAGTGAGTACTCCTAGAATTTATTTATAACTAATCACACGAATGAACCAGTCGCAAAATTCAAAATACCCCATAAAGCAAACTTATTCCGAATCAAGATATTGAGAAGACACAGGTATCATTCTATCACTAATGATTACAATCAAATCAATGCCTATCTACTCACAGTCAATCAAAGTAACAATAGTTCTGGTCACTAACCTCCCAAACTAACATAAGAACATTCCTAAACTAAACACGTGATCTCTAGCAAAAGGGTTCCTCCCTAAAACAGTTCATCTCACCAAGGTGTAGTTAACGTTCTGGTTTCGGCTGTAGTCGCCAAGATGTCCTCTCTATTTGCTTCTCCTTCTCTGTGTGTTTTAATGCAGAAGTTCTCCTTATAGATACAGATGGCAGGAAGTTTCTCCATTTTAAGTCTGCTGGGGAGGGGGGAATTGAAATGTCAGTTTGGATGGAATAGGCTTATGCTCCTCATTTCCTGTGCAACCTTTTAGTAGCCCACCATTAGAATTAGGATCATCACTCATGGATAAGACAGTTCTCTTAAGTCTTCATGTGTTAAGTTCCCTCTGATTCCTTGGTAATGCTCTGGGGTCTATTCTATATTGGAGAGTAGGCCTGGCCATCTTATACCTCTTGGATCAAAAGATAACTGGGCAATTCTCATTTCTAGTTCATTCTTGCTGTACCTTCACCAGGTGTCAGTTATTGTTCTCATTAGGATGTCAATCTTCCTTCCGGGGAAATGTTCACGTGCAATGTTTGTCTAACTTCTAGGTATTAGCAAATGTTTGTCGGTGTATCTGGGCATCCTGTGCTTTTCCAGCTCAAGCGTTAAGTGACATGTGACTTCAAGTTTTACCAACACTTAGGTTTTTCCAAGATGGCTGCCATTACTCAGCCTGTATTTGGCAGGCCAACATCTAGCTGGCTTTACATCGGCAAGTTGAATTTCCATTCATTACATTACTTCCTCCTGTAAAGTAAAACACGGGCTAGACAAAGCCCTGCATTATTTTAGTTCCTCCTTCCAATGTTCACTGTCGTCTCTTTATTTCAGCACATCGGGTTTCGGAGCACTTGGTTGGACACTGAAGTGAAATGAAATGTCTTAACTTCCCATTGCTAACTAACGTTTCGTTCCCAATATAGAACAAGTTAAATTTATAACTCAAAAGGGATAAATATACCTCCTAGGTACAAAGCTAAAGCTAAACAAATAAAAGCTAGTAATATGTGTTTAACACAAAACAAATAAAAATCAAAGATTATACATAACCTAAAATTATAATAAAGATATATCATCATATGCAAACAAATGACGAATCAATAAGCAAAAGAAAAATGGATAATAGGATAGTAAGTAAAGGATAATAGGTTAACGCAAAATGGTGAGTACGTATGGGGTATTAGGATAATAAAACAAAATGATATAAAACAAATAATAAGACATGTTCAAAACACTGTTTCGAGGTTCATTTGGGGTGGTGTTTCTTTCCTTGGTTAAGCGTATTAGACTGTTTCGACTGATTTCGGCGAGTGTTCGAACATCATACATCACCATCTCCATTTCAGCGGCATTCTCCTATATGGTTTGCATTGGATGCTGTATGCTACTCCTCTGTCTGGCTTGTAGTTTCTGGTGTATACTGGCATATGTTACTGCCTTTTCTGACTGAGGTAGCAAATGAGAATTACTAAGTGTTCTGAGAACCTTGCCTTTTCGAGTAATGATTTGGATAATTTCTTTCATTATATTGGCACAAAAATCAATTTTTTCTAACAAAGCTAATCGGCTTGTATGAATATTTAAAATGGCTGATCTTCCTTGGAAATGAGGTGGGAGTGTAAATTCGCCCAAGAGCCGGTAAAAGTACCTGGTACCTGATATAATGCCAATGGTGTGGGATGGGCTACACTACACAGGGTGAGTCATAAGTCCATCACTACCCTGTGTCATTTCAAAATTATTGCGGCTACTGCAATGTGAGGGTGTGAGTGGTATACCTTATTAAGGGGACATTGTTTTATGTGATTTTCATTGACAATGATTTAGTCCTCAAAGGTCATTGCGCTACCATCTTTTAAACCGTAATAGTTAGAGCAAAATGTTCCATTAGAGTTTTAGAGCATCGTGAAATTAGTTTAATGGGAGCCTTTGCGACATTTCATTACCAATTTTCACTTTAAAAAAAACATTCTAGTTTTTGGCATGTTTGCTAACCTGCACAGCAGAAGTGCAATGCAGGAAGCTCGTACTAAATATTCGGGGCAGGGCCAATACACAGATTAAGCATTGAAACTGGGCAAATTACGAAATGGCAACATTTCCAATTACATTCATGTAAAGAACATCTTATGGGGTCAAGGTACTGCACTAATCAGTGTTTTTCCATTCATTATTTACTCAGTTTCAATGCTTAATCTGTGAATTAGCCCTGCCCCCGAATATTCTAGTATGCGCTTTCATGCATTACACGTCTGCTTTGAAGGTTAGTAAATATGCTAAAAATAAAATGTTCTTTGGAACATGAATATTGTTAATGCAATGTCACAATAAAAATCACATAAAACAATGTCCCCTTAACAAGGTATACAACTCACAACCTCAGATTGCAGCAGCTGCAGTAATTTTGAAATGACACAGGGTGGTGATGGACTTATGACTCAATCTGTATAACAAATGTCCCTTGTTGTCGAGGCGATAAGCAATCAACTTTGGCTCTGAGATAACCATTCTCGGACACGAGAAAAAAACTTCCTCCTGTGTTCCTGACATAATAGACCGCACACGACCATTTGTGCACTATGTTTAAAAGATCTCAGAAACTTGGTGTTCTCTCCTACAACTAAGAAAGTCGATGGTGGTTGCAAGCATGTGCGAACATTTGTCATGCGTAACTGCTAAAAATCAGCTTTCAGGTTCAATTATCATTGCGGTACTTGAATTCGGAATCATCATTAGTATTAAAAAAAGTTGATATAGGACAAAATGATTTTGATGGGTCTTGAGGGGAATTTAGAGAAAGAAGCGAAGTCCATCATCATAAGGAGTAGGTATGGTTTTTACCCACTAATATGCATCATTGACTGTGTCATGTGTTATTGGTCTTAATAGTTCGATCTCAACCGGGAGTTTATCTTTGATATCTGACAAAATCCTTGTAAATTGATCAGATGTGATTAAATACAGGTTTAACTTCCCTTCCTCTAGATCGTGAATAGCTTCTCTAAAATTAAACCATTCCCTCCATAATCCGCCAAATAAAACTTCTAATATCTGCATATAGTGCATTTATAAAATTCCGTCTTTCACTTGTTTTACGTCTGGCTGTAACCTGGTTTGAAGTATGTTTAATCTATTTACCGCATGTCTTGTTTCTATCACTGCAATAATTGCATGATTAATATATGGGGCATGAACCAAAAGATAATGTAGTTTTCGTTAAAACCTGCTTAATTCCTCCTATCTGAATGTAAATTTCCGTAATATCATCTGAATAAGCTATCCTAAATAGAAATTTTAATCCATTTTCTACTATATTAATTAACCCATTGTTACCCACCCGTACGTATTTTAGGTGTTCTAGCTCACCTACGCAAAGGTAGTACAAATGTCGGGATTCAAAAGG
>JAQGAO010003910.1:0-16133 GCA_034697705.1 Ommatoiulus sabulosus | reverse complement strand
CTGCAGACAGAGCCGGGTACGCCGAAGAGACAAAGGGGGCTCACCAGCCAACACGCACAGGCTGGTAGTGGGGGACGAGTTCATCGAGGCCTTCCGTTCTCAAAATTACAAATACTTAGAAAATATCTTCTTTGGAAAATTTCGCACCATTTTTTGAAAATAAATTCGCAATGTCTTGTTTTTTTTTTTAATTTTTAAAAATACAATTCGCAAATTTGTGCTCAAGATTTTATTTTTTGCAACGAAATAAATCGCACATTTTAAAATCAAATTTTCCCTTTTTTTAATGTGAAAATTTGATTTTAAAATGTGCGATTTATTTCGTTTTAATTTTGAGTTGTATTTTTAAAAATAAAATTCGCAAATTTGTAAAAAAAATTGCACATTTTTGAAAAAAACAAAAAAAACACTCAAAATTAAAACGAAATAAATCACACATTTTCAAATCAAATTCTCAAATATTTTTTTTGAGAAATTTGCAAAAAAAAATTTTATCAGAAATTTGCAAAATTTTTTTTTAAGAAATTTGCGAATTTTTTTTATCAGAAATTTGCGAATTTTTTTTTGCAAGGGCCCTGATCTAATTACGTATAAGCATTCATTTTGGATTTCGAAAAAATTAATACGTTTAATTTCCCTGACTTTTTCAAAGTTAAGTCATTCTTCCCTGAATTTTCCGAATTATGTTTACTTTATTTATTTGTGTATACATTTTTATTGTAAATTTATGATTCCCCGGGCAAGGCCGGGCCTTCCAGCTAGTTATGAAATAAAAACCTGAACATTTTTTTAAAAAAAAATTCGCGGATGTGTGCCAATTAGCGAGCTGGCAATTTTATAAATAAATTTCGCAAATATTTAAATCATATTCTTAAAACTTTCGAAACAAAAACTCGCACATTTTTCAACAAAATTCGTAGAGTCCATTAGAAAATGTTTATGCTGAGAATTCGCAAGTTTTTTAAATACAATTCTTAAATTTTTGAAAACAAATGGAACATTAAATAAAATTTTAAATTCTTGAAAAGAAATGGAAAAATTCTAAATGAAATTCTCAAAATTTTAAAAACAATCGCAATTTTTGAAATAAAATTCGTACATGTTTAAACAAAATTTTCAGATGTGTGACAATGGATTGTCGAAAAATTTGGCAAATTTGCATCGAAAATAAAATATTTTTTGAAAACTTTTTGGAGTTCCCTATTCCCTCGGCGCCCGGAAGCAGCCCACCCTTGGAACTCTCGGCACCCTCGTCGTTAAGCTACTGATGTGGAATACCCTTTAGAAGAATTCCTGAATTCGCTTTATGAACTCGTTCAATCGATAGAAGTGTTTACACAGCAGTGATTAATCAATTTTTTCCGAATTTGTTTCAATTTTCAAATAAAATACGATGTTTTTAAACGTCATGTTTATAAAAATTGACGGCAAAACGTAAAGCAGCCGTGTTCAACGTCCTTTAAATAAAACTTACTTCGTGAACAGGTTGCACTTGGCCAAGAGGGGATAAATCCCAGATTCGAACAAGGGTATCATCATGAGACACAGGAGGGGGTTGACCACTTGCATCTGCTCAGGTATGATGGAGTACGATTCGGTCTGCATGTTATAATGGCAAAAAAATCAGTATACAATGGGTGTTCATTAAATTATCGCAAACATTTAAAAAAAACGAACGTATGGATTTCAATGAAATTTGATGGAAAATTTTTTCCATCATTCCTGAACATATTTCAAAGTTAAAAGATGCGTTTCAAAAATCACACGTGCTTAAAATTGGTGCGCAAAGATGGAGTACGAGGCGATAGTGGCTCAGCAGCGTTTTTTTTTATAATTCGAAGGCATTTCAGGAGCAGAAATGAGTGACACGTTTAAGGTCCGCGTAATACGTCCGAACGTTCGGTCTAGGAGCAGATTGGTCAGTCGAGAAATGGACGTTGAAAGTGCGAAAGATGGTGAGAGAAGCGGACGTTGAGTGGCTCGAACAAATGCCGAAGGCTTAATTTTTTTAAAATTTCTGATGACAACACGATGCAATTTCAGAGTTCCCCCAAAAATTTCATCTTCAACTTCCCTGACTTTTCCAGGTTTTTAAAAAAAATTTCCCTGACAAATGACAATGTCGAAAATTGACATATTTTGCAAAATTCACTACTGACAATTTTGAAAATTAACGTAGAATTTTTTTTTAAATTTTAGCTTTAAAATATTTTGAAAATTTTGTATTCGGAAAACGTGAACTATTTTGCAAATTTGTATTAAGAAAACGTGGAAAATTTTGCAATTTTGTCCTCGGAAAACGTGGAAAATTGTGCCAATTTGTACTAATAAGGTCCGAGTAATGTCCGAACGTTCGGTCCACGAATGGATTGGTCAGTTGAGAAATGGACGTTGAAAGTGCGAAAGATGGTGAGAGAAGTGTATGCCCGAGGCATACACTCGATGCCAAAAGTGCCCCGAACAAAACAAACATGTTTTCGAATAATAGATGAGGATTACTTGGATTTCTCTACTAAATTTCATGAAAATCCATACAGTCGTGTTTTTTTTTTAAAAAAATGATTGCGGAAACAAAATGAACACCCTCCGTACATCTGAGCAATTTTTCACAGATTTTTCAGGGATGCTTAAAGTATATCCTGAATAATTTTTCGCTTACCAATCTTCCGTTCAATTCCTGCGCTTGAAATGTCCAAAGTGAGCCTTGCAGTTCGAAAAGGGCCCAAAAGAAGGGCAGGGGCAAGTACAAATACATGACGCGCAAAGCGGCCCGAACTTCGGAAATAAATTTGGCATCGAATTGATCGTCTGCATAATCCAGCCAGTGTTTCTTTTTCTCTCCACTCGACTGAAAACGTCTGCTTATTGCGTGCTGAAAATTAAAATTTTCAACATTTAGGAAAACGTTTAGTTTTCATGAAATGCATCGAAAATCACGAAATAAACGTACTTACAGCTATACATTTGGAAACTTTTCCTACGACATTGCCGTTCGCTGGGAGAATTTTGTACATGGGTTTTCCGGCCACGAATATTACTGAAAATTGAAATAAAAGTTTGAAAAAAAAAACGCGAAAAAGTGATATAGTCTGATATTTGAAATTTCTTCATAACCGGATTTGGTTCAATACTGCGGAAAAATCCAACTTACTGACAGCAAAAACCAATAAGGCCGCTGGAAATCCGAATGCCAGGGGATAGCAAGTGTCCATATCGAAACATTTAACGCCACCTGTTTAAAAACAATTGTTAATAAACAAAATCGTTATTGTTAATTTGTTAAAGCAATTATAAGTTTGTTATTATAAGTTAGTAATATTTCCTAAATGTATTTCTAATGTGTTCCAACTATGCATTAAGGGGGAAAGACGAATCGCAAATTTAGAAAACAATCACAAACTTTTGCAAAACAATCGCAAATTTTTGAAAAAACAATCGCACATTTTTCAAAAACGATCGCAAATTTTTTAAACAACATTCGCAAATTTAGATAACAATTGCAGGCTTTTTTAAAAACAAAGAATTTTTGTCAAAAATCAACCGTAGAATTTTTAAAAAATACCAACGCAAATTTTTGAAAAACGATCGTAAATTTAATAAACACTCGCAATTTTAGAAAAGAATCGCAAGTTTAGAAAACAATCGCAAATTTTAAAAAAATCGCAAATTTAATAAACAATCGTAAATTTAATAAACAATCGTAAATTTAAAAAACAATCGCAAATTTAAAAAACCATCGCAAATTTAAAAAAAATCGCAATTTTACAAATAAAATTCGCGCATGTTCGAACAAAATTAGCAGATGACTGACAAAGAATTGTCGCAAAAATTTCTCAAATTTTCATTTTTCATTTTACTTTTCGGCACCCTTTTACTTTTACACTTCAACTACAATACGTATGTTATTCAACATTTTTCTGAGTTTTTCCAAGCATTATGCAAAAGTTTAAAGTATAAATTTTGTATTTTGCATGTATCAAAATGTCACGATGAAACACTCTTTCGTTAAAAACATTACTAAACATAAATCACAGGTCATGAAGACCGTAAAATTGTCATAAACAATGCATACACGTAACGCATAAATGAGCAATAAATATTAAGGTAGACTTCCTCGTTCAATCTCGTTACAATTTCATTATTCGTATAAATTTTTTACCAAAATTCACCGAAATTGGGAAATGATTTACATCATTTTGAAAACGATTCGAAACAATGTCTTGCCTTTTAGCAGAGGAGTGAGAAATGTGGAAATGAGGCTTCCAGCGTTGATTGAGAAATAAAAGATGAAGAAAAACCTCTCTCTGTGTTTCACCTGAAATGCAATCGAAGTAATTAGATTCGTCATAATTACGACTAATGAGCAGCGAGGTGTGAAATTCGAGTAGAAATATATACTTGATCTGTATCGAATTGATCCCCTCCAAAAGCGGATACGCAAGGTTTGATACCTCCTGTCCCGAGACCAATTAGAAAAAGACCCACCATTGACATTGGCCTGAAAACGAAACAATTAAGAACGGAACGTCGAAACTGAGATATGGAAAGTTTTTGACAGAGCAGAAATTACGGAAATATCAAAATGTCGTAATTACAATATGGGAAAATGAAGCGGCGGCGTCGTTGCCAGGGCCAAAACTATGTTGCCCAACGCGTAAATTAAAGAGACGTAAAATATTGTCCTGAAAAACAATAAACAATTGTGTTGAACACGTAGAAATTCTGAAAGTTGCATTATATGTATCGAGAAAACCATTAAAGTCTATCCGTAATAATTTTAAAAAAAAGAAGAAAGGCTGTATGGATGTTAATGACATATGTTTTGGAAAAATTCTTCCATCATTTCTGAATGTATTTCAACATTGAAAATACGTTTCAAAAATTGCAGTTAATATTGAAACAATGACCGTTGATAAAGTGGAAAATTCTGTGAAATTTATCGTTGAAAACGTGGAAATTTGGGGAAAATTGACCAATATATGTGTCAATTTTGACACATTTTGTAAAATTCATCATTAAAAAGTTGTAAAATTTTGCACAATTCATCATTGAAAACGAGGTAAAGTCTGCAAAATTGACCAATCGGAAAGTGTGAACAATTTTTCAAAATAAATTAATGAAAATGTGCAAAACTATGCAAAATTGACCAATGAAAATGTGGAAACTTTTTCAAAAATAGTCAATGAAAACGTGCATTAACCTCCAACCCCCCAAAAAATGCAGCTCCCAAAATGGATATTTTTCTTAATAATAGATGAAAAAAGGAAACGCCTTCAAGTGGTCGGAAACAATAACGAAATAACGAATTAACTTGTGTTTCTTGGTCGTGTGTTGGTTTAAAAATTCGTTAATAATAGATGACATTTACGTGTATTTTTTAACCAAATTTTATTAATATCCACGCATCCTTATTTTTCTTTTAAACATTAAATGATTGTAGAAACTTAATGAACACCCCTGGTATTTACCGAAATTTTCCTAGAAATCCATCAGCCAGCATAGATCCCAAAACAGGGGTGAAATAGCACAACATGACAAATGCGTGATAAACGACGGTTGCCGTATGTTGCTCCATGTGAAGTTGGGATGTCAAGTACACGGATAACACGGCTGAAACGAGACAAAAATAATTGAAAAATAATATAAAAAAATGTTGTTTTGTATAGCTTGGGAGTCATTTGCTCTTACTTCTCATCCCATAGTAGGAAAACCGTTCGCAGAACTCATTGCCGATGATGAAGAAAACCGATTTGGGAAACTTCTTCGGTTTCTGAAATAAGTATAATTTAGTATTTCGAAAAAGTTTATTAGGAAAATACGTGTTGATTTGTGCAAAATCTAGGCGTGAAAATTAATCTTTCACGTAGAATTGTTTAGGAAATCATATTGGAGAAAGTTTTCATGCGAATTTGTTGTTTTTAATTTAGATAATTGTGTTACAACTAGACAATACAATACAATACAATTTTTGTTCATTCCTGATGTGAATATTTCATATCAAATTCATGGGAAAAAGTTTGGATTTCATAAATTTAGCTATACTCCATATATCTTTTTAAATTTTTGTAATTGTTACAACTAAGAAAAACATCACAAACAAAAACATTGGAATAGCGATCTTTCAATGGTTTTTGTCATTATTTAAAACACGTTTTTCATTGTCCTGAAGTGAATATTTCATATCGAACCCATGGAAAAAAGTTTGGATTTCATAAATTTGGCTATACTGTATAATTTAGAACCAGTTTTAACTATTTTCAAGAAAGTTTTTTTCGGTAAAAAATTCATTTTAACTTATTTCAAGAAAATTCTTTCTGGAAAATACGAGTGTATTTGGGCATAACTAAAGGATGAAATCTAGACTGTTTGTCATTCAATATTGTTTAAGAAATCAGATGGGAGTAAGTTTCCATGCACATTGTGTTTTTTTTTTTTTTTTTTTCAAATTTTGACACTTAATGTTACAACTAACCAAAACATCACAAACAAAAACATTGGAATAGCGATTTTTCCAATGTTTTTTTTTCATTGTTTAAAACATGTTTTTCATTGTCCTGAAGTGAATATTTCACATCGAATCCATGCAGGGCTCCCTCAGAAATTTCTTTTTCAACTTCCCTGACTTTTCCAGGTTTCAAAAAAATTTCCCTGACCAATGACAATATAAAAAATTGGAATATTTTGAAAAATCGACAAAGGAAAATATTTTGCAAAATTTACTAATGACAATTTTGAAAATTAACATAGTAAATTTTTAAAAATTTGCATGAAAAAAATTTGAAAATGTGACAATTTTGTATTCGTAAAATGTAGAAAGTTTTGAAAATTTGTACTCGGAAAAAGTGAAAAATTTGCAATTATGTCCTCGGAAATCGTGGGAAAATTTGAAATTTTGTCGTCGGTAAACGTAGGAAATTTGCCAATTTGTACACAGAAAACGAGGAAAATTTGTCAAATATGTATAGGAAAATGAGGACAATTTTGCAAATTTATACTCGGAAAACATGGAAAATTCTGCCAATTTGTACTCGAAAAACGTGAACAATTTTGCAAATTTCTACTCGAAAAATGAGCCCTGAGCTAACCATGTAGAAACATTAATTTTGGATCTCAACAACATGACCATGTGGAATTTCCCTAACTTTTTCCAAAAAAAAAAAAACGTTCTCCCTGACTTTTTCAGACATTTTCAAGTTCTGACTTTTCCAGGTTTTCCAGGTCTGGGGGTACCCTGCCATGGGAAAAAATACGAGTTTATTTGGGCAAAACTAAAGCGTGAAAACTAGATTGTCATTCAGAATTGTTTAAGAAATCAGATGGGCTTAAGATTCCATGCACGTTGTCTCTTTTAAAAAAACTTGATGATTACAAAACAAAACAAAATAAATATAAAAGTAAACAAAAAAACCCACAAAAAACAGATTATTCTAATGTCATTTCATTGTCCCGAATTGAATATTTCATATCGAATCCATGTTGGGATTTTAAAAATTTAGCTATATTGCATAATTGAGACCTCGTTTCAACTATTAACTATTTTAAAGAAACTTTTTACCGGGAAATACGAAAGTAATTTTCAGAAAAAATAATAAATCCAGAAAGTAAATTTGTTTTTTATAATTTTTATGATTGTTACAACCAGGCACAAAATTACAAACAGAAACACTGATGTGTATGTGTATGAACTCTGTATATGATATTTCGTCCTAACGCGTACTAGTGTACACGGATCGAAATATAAAAATATAATAACGTGTATTCAAATCGAAAACAAAATGCAATGCCATTTTAATGATCTTTTATGAGCTGGAATATTATCGTTTTTAGCACCCCGCAGCAGCGATATGTCTAATTTAACTTATTCACACAGCCATGTAAAAGAATGTCCTTAATTGTCGTCCAAACACCGTTAAGCAACTTAAGTAATTTTCCATCAAAGGAGAGTGTTAATAAAATTGCAGCCTCATTTTCGTTGCACTGCAATGCGAATGCAAGGCCAATTTTTCCAATTTCAAAAGTCAGCCATGCATTACCATTTATTGCAGAAATAAATCTTCAATGTTACGCATAGTAATGACACACTTCCTTTGTTGATAATAATAACCGACGAGTTTACAACGTGACGTCAAAAATTTCATCAAAAACTCAGGAACGCAACTTGTTGGTAATGCATCCGATATTGAAAACAACTTAAAATAATTTTGAAATGTTCAAAAATATTTTTTTCTCTTCATTTATTCAAAAATGAAAAGAAAAAAATGCACAGCTATTGTACATGTGCTGAATACGAAGCGAATATTTTTTGCCCCGTTCTATCAGCTACCCAATAACAAAATTGGAGCAGTTTGAGGGCAAAAAAACATAAATGACACTTGCACACATTTGTTGAAATTCAACCTACAAATTATAACGACAACTTCAAATGGTACGAAAGTAACGAAAAAATGCGAGGTAATACAATTGCACAAAAACCACTGGGTATATAAATTTGCGTTTTCATCATTCGGATATAATCGATTAGAAATTTTACGAATAACAGGAAATTAAATTGCATGTTCACGACTGACCTTTAACTCAAACGCAGCATTTTTTTTGGGAGGGGGAGATCCCTGGCTAATAGAAAGTCAAGTCGCTAGTTATGATCAAAAATTATGATCAAAATTGCTTCGCGCACCAATTTCAAGCACGTGTAATTTTTGAAACGAATGTTTTAACGTTGAAATATGTTCAGGAATGATGGAAGAATTTTTCCAACAAATTTCATTAAAATCCATACAGTCGGTTTATTTTAATGATTGCGGAAACTTAATGAACACCCCTCGTATTTATTGCATATATATACAGTATATGGTAATCGAAATAAATTTAAAGACTGATTATAGTTTCATCAGCTCAAATATTGGAAGACTTATTTAACATAAATTAAATTAGCAAGTAATACGTCATAAAATCAAGTAACTGACAGCTGAGTTCAGACTCGTAAATCCCACCCTCGCAAATCGCAATATTAAAGTATGATTTCAGTTTTTATAAAAAAAACTACAAATACAATGCGGACAAACTGTACATCGAGTGCAGATACTCGATGCATTTCACATTTCAATTTTTTTCCTTATTCGTTTAATTTCATCAAAAAACGATAAACACGGTGTCAACATATTTTTCCCAGATTTTCTTTCGGGGAGATGATGTCATCACTCGATGCAAACTTCAGAGTTACATCACGAGTAGATAAAGAAAACAGAATACAAGTTTAATCTAATTAACATATAAAACTGACAATTATCTTTCTTACCTTATCGGTCTTGTCGTCGTAGTTCATCATTTCTGAATTTCGACTCATCTTGCAAGCACAATTTCTGGTCGATTTTCAAGATCCGGCCAAACGGGAATTCCCGAGTCTCCCACCGATTCCGAGGTGTTGAGGGTACGTCCCAACTATAAACGCACGCAATTAACCTTCCAGGTAAAACTTCAGCAATCGACGTCCCGTTCAAAGATTATCCATCTTGAAGCAAGATCCTGTTGGCCATGCAGCGAGAATTGGGACATGTTATGGAAACTTTTTCCCAGAAATAATGCGAAGTTGCATGGTGGACAAGGCTAGCCATTCTTCCGAACAAAGGCGCTTATTATTGGTTGAGAGAGAAGGCATCTGACTTTCCTGAATGCCATGTAGGTCATTTTACAGGTACGATAATATAGCCGGTTAAACTGAGAGGTAGGGGTGGGGGGTTGACTTCACCACCCCGAATCTAAACTGGTTTTTCGGTCCATGTTTTTCCCATGTTGATGCGCGCCAATTATTACGACCAAAACAAAACCTGATGGTTCATTCACTCGTTTGAGAAACGTATACAGAGACTGCTTCTTTGGTCATCGTGTTACTGGACTACTGCAGAAGGTCATTCGAACGTGAATGATGGTGAGAAAGTCGAGGGTTGAGCCCGAGTTCGGTCTGATCAAAAAGTAATTTTAATAGATCTAGCCCATAAGATGCCAATTATTTCCAGACAAGCAAAATTTCGCCTGCTGCAAGTTCAAGTTCTTGGTCTTTGTCAATCGAAGTAATCCAATTTTGTTGACTACATATTTTCTTGATTTGTCTTTTGACCTGGAACTAATAAATTAAGTCTTTCTTGAGGCTGAAGGGTTGGGGAGGTGTAGTTTGAGTTTCGGATGGCCGAATTAATGTCCGAAAAATAGGACATTTAATGAATTACATCAATCATTTAAATTCTGATGATCACGTCATTCATACATTTTGTTGACGTCATTCGATGTTCACGTCACTATTTAAAAGTATGATGATCACGTCATAGATAACTTAATGTCGTCGTTCATTAAAGCTCTGATGCTCACGTCATTCGTTAAATTTCTGATGATCACGTCATTCGTTAAGTTTCTGATGATCACGTCATTCGTTAAATTTCTGATGATCACGTCACTAATTAAAAGTCCGATGATCATGTCCTTAATTAATATTCTGATGATCACGTCATTCGTTAAATTTCTGATGATCACGTCATTCGTTAAAAGTCCGATGAGCACGTCATTCATTAAACTTCTGATGATCACGTCATACAGTACATAAAATGATGACGCCATTTACTCCGCAGCACCAGATGTACATTACATGTAATTTTAAATTTAAAGAGTCTAGGTTCAAATAGGAATCAATGTAAAAAATAATTAATTCATTCCTTGCCTGTTCAAACTTGGAGTATTTAATCCTCTTTTTTGAAAAAAACACGTGGTCAATTTAGATGAAAAGCACTTTTTTATATTCACTGGTTATATGACTTAACCAAATTAGATCCACTTTTCAAATGAAGTCTCGAGCAATAAGCGTGAGAATATAGTGGAGGAATCGTTTCAAACCTCTTGTCATTTGCCTTGAATTGTCAAATATTATCAACATCCCGTGAACTTGTCAGTTTGCACGCAGAGGGCACGCATCACGTATTAAACAGTCAATTTTAGACAGAGTTGAAAGAAACCGAAATTCATAAAAGGGAATGTATATGTGAATTGTTCGTATTGAAAATGCATTCAACAATTTCCTTGGAAATGTATCTTTATACAAAACAAACCAGTATATTAACAAAAGTCATGAAATTGTTTCTCAAAAAAGTGATCGACTAATTGAAAAATTGATTTTTTCATCATCCAAATAGTGAAATTTAAGATAATTTAAAAATAAAAAAACAAAAACATTAATTTTTCACAGTAATTTTATGTTTTAGAAAGAAAAGTTCATCCCAAATACATGTAAACAATTTTTTCAGACATAAACTAAACAAATTATTAAATTTCAACAATATATTTTTTTTCAAACATCGGATTTTGAAACAGCACATTTGTTCTCAAACTTATTGCAAAATAGATTTTTTTTTCAAAATTTTTTTTTGATAAATTAAAAAGATAAACTAATAATATATAGAGTTTTGAACCAGCACAATTGTTTCCCAAAAAAGTTCATAAACTTACTACAAAACTGATTTTTTTTTTCAACATTTAAATAATAAAAATAATTTTTTTTTCAAAAATTCAAAACGAAACATTAATTTTTTACAGAATTTTTTCGTTTAAAAAAATACAAGTTCTCCCCAAGTACATTATTTTTCTCAAAAATGTGGGGTTTTGAACCAGTTATATTTTTTATAAGTTATATAAGTTTATAAGTAACATGTTTTTTATGTAGTGTATAAACGTATTGTAAAATTTAACTTTTCCCCATCTAAATAGTACAAATATAAGTTGTTGTTTTTTTAAAGTCAAAAGGAAGACATTAATATTTAAGAGTTTATTTATTTTATAAAATATTTATCCCAAATAAACAAATTCACTAGACAAACTACTAATTTCGCTTGAAAAAGTATATTTCTACACAAAACAAACATTGAAAATCATGAATTTTGTTTATCAAGAAAGTTATCAACTTATTGGAAAATTGACTATTTCAACATCTATGAAGACAAAATATAAGATATTTTTTCTTCAAAAAATATCAAGTTTTAGAGTAATTTAAAAAAAAAGAAAAGTTGTATCTCCAAATAAACACGACAATCTTTCGAGAAATACACTAGACTAGACAAACTATCAAACTTCTACAACATATAAAGTACAGTCATTTTTCCTTTGTTTAAAATATTGGATTTTGAACCAGCGAACGTACAGCTCGAAATTAAAATTCCAATTCAAATAGTTTCAAATTTATTAAAAAATATTTTATGGCATAACTCAGACAACTTCTAATCCTGTTTGCTCGCTATTTAAGATGTTTGGCAGCTTGAGCCTTAAAAGCAATTAGCCTGATTACGAGAGTTTAAAAATTGAAAATCTCCACACGTGAAACAATCTAGGGCGCAGAAATTTAGATGGGGCGTAAATTGTTTCGATCAAATCTTCCGGGAAAATTTCATATTTCCATTAAGACTGGACAGGTCAACGAACTTGTCAAAGCAGGTGCGAAAGGCATACCGATTATAAAACCAAACTAAAGATTTATTTCGATTATCTCCAAGCGCTTATAAAATTTCGGCGAATACTTAAACCTTGTTCCGTAAACTTAAACCTAGATACAAATTAGAGATAATCCAAACTTTTCATTAATTTTTTTTTTTATCTAGACCAGCGTATAAACTAAATAGATGTGCGCGTACTGTACATGTACCGGGTTCCCCCAGAAATTTCACATTCAACTTCCCTGGCTTTTCCAGGTTTTTACATAAATTTCCCTGACCGATAACAATGACAAAATGGACATATGCCAATGTTATCCACGATTTTTTTAAAATCGACGCAGGAAAATATTTAACATTTTGTAAAGCTTACTTTTTTGAAAATTATAAAAATTAACATAGTTTTACAAAATAAGAGTAAGAAAAGTTTGAAAATTTTATAAATTTCTCTTCGAAAAATGTTAAAAGTCAAAAGATTGGAAGTTGTGCGTATGGAAAAAATCCTCGAAAAAAGTTGGAATCTTGGAAATTAGGAAAAGTTTCAAAATTTTAAATTTGGCCTCGGAAACATTTGAAAATTTTGCAAATATGTCCTCGGAAACTTTTGAAAATTTTGCAAATATGTCCTCGGAAACTTTTCAAAATTTTGCAAATATGTCCAGGAAACTTTTGAAAATTTCGCAAATATATCCTCGAAAATTTAAAAATGTAAAAATTTGTGCTTGGAAAGGTTGGAAATCTTGCGTATTTGCACTCCAAAAAGATTGAAAATTTTGTTAGTTTGTCGTCGAAAAAGGTTGAACATTTTTAAACTTTGTTCTCGAAAAGTGTTCCAAATTTTGCAAATGGGCCCTGAGCTAACCATGCTGATTTCCCTGACATTATCAAAATAAACCATTCTTCCCTGACTTTCATAAATTATCAAGCTTCCTAACTTTTCAAGGTTACCAGGTCTGGGAGAACCCAGATCACCCTGATGTATGGCGAGTGAACGATGAACAAGAATTATGAAATGACATTTATGATAAAATTTACACCAACAAAAAAGTTTCAAAGAGGAACATAATTCTAACAATGAAGGCGAACCGCAACAAACGGGAACAAATAGGTACGAGAATCACATTACTAAAACAAAAACTCGATAAAACCTCGCATTAAATAAATTGAAAAAAAGACTATACACCTCACAATTGGCATCGATGAGACAAAAACACTGCTAAACTGCTATAACGTTTTTTGAGCGAGGCATACACTCGATGCCACAACGATGACAACGTTGACGTGGATTTCTCTACCAAATTTCATTAAAATCCATACAGCCGAACAAAAATTTCCCTGACAAACGACAATGTCAAAAATTGACATATTTTGCACAATCGACGAAGGAAAATAATTTGCAAAATTTACTAATGACATTTCGAACATTAACAAAAAAAATGTAAAAATTTAAAGAAATTTGCGTGAAAATATTTTGAAAATTTGACAATTTTGTATTCGAAAAATATTGAAAATTTGTAATCGGAAAACGTGGGAAATTGTGCAATTTTGTCCTCGAAAAACGTGAAAAAATTTACAAAATTGTACTCGGAAAACGTGGAAAATTTTGCAAAATTGTACTCGGAAAACGTGGAAAATTTTGCAAAATTGTACTCGGAAAACGTGGAAAATTTTGCAAGTTTGTACTCGGAAAACGTGGAAAATTTTGCAAAATCGTACTCCGAAAACGTGGAAAATTTTGCAAAATTGTACTCCGAAAACGTGGAAACTTTTGCAAAATTGTACTCGGAAAACGTGGAAAATTTTTCAAAATTGTACTCGGAAAACGTGGAAAAATTTTCAAAATTGTACTAGGAAAAAGTGGAAAATTTTGCAAATATGTACTCTGAAAATGGGCTTTGAGCTAACAACCATGCAGAGACAATTTTAGACCGCGACAACATGACTTTACATTGAATTCCCCAGACTTTTTCAAAATAAGTCATTCTTCCCTGACTTTTCCAAGTTTCCTGACTTGTCTAGATTTTCCAGGTCTGGGGGTACCCTGTTAAACTAGCCAGCAATATGGAAGCACAAATTTACGTTAAAATAAATGGTTTTGTCATCAATCTAGAGTTCTTGACTTTTCACAAAGTGCTCTCATATGGACTAACAATTTTAGAATGCTAACTACAAAAACTAGCAATACCACCATTCGGAAACAAACGAGAAAACAATCTTAAACGCGTGTATTAAGCAATAAACCATTATTACAGGCTCGCCTAAACCTCGCATTATGTACCAAGAGTTCACGCATACAAATTTTCATTAAATAATATACATGTATTATCACTCGCTGGGACAACTTGTTTGACACAAGTACAGCTTAGAAAATGTTCAATATGCGATCAAAAAAACATTAAGCATCATAAAAATGGTTATTTTTAGAGAGGAACTTATTATAATTGCAGTTATTTGTGCAAAAAAGCACAATTTCAATAATTTCAATTTCAATAATGTAAAACATTTACATTTTTAAACCATAAGAATGTGTGGAGAGATTTTCTAGTAGCTAAGTAGAATACACAGTAGATGAGGAAGCTGAACCCGATTCGCATTTTAGGGTCTTTACTTATTTTCACACTTACCTCCAATCAGTAAAGCGAAACCTCGTTATTTTCGGACTCATCATTTACTTCGACAGTCGATCCGCTATCATTGCTGGAAGTGCTATTTCTCCTGACCTCTTGACCTCCCGGATAAATCACGTTACCCTCTCGATCGATGCTCACGTAGGCGTAGCCCTTACACATGAATGCGAAGAGGAACATCACAACGGCCATCAGGCCAGCATATAAGAAATAATGGTATGACTGTTCAAATCAAAAAACGCAGAAAAACACTTTAGAAATTAGTTAAAAATGTGTTAGCAATTTTTTCGACAGTTAGAAAAAAAAAACGACCCAAGTTTTTCAAAAGAAAAATTAGCGCTCTAAAGTAAGATACGAGGGGGTGTTCATTAAGTCTCCACGATCAATTTTTTTCAAAAAACGGCTGTAGGGATTTTGATGAAATTTGGTAGAGAAATCCACGAAAACGTCATCTGTTATTTAAAAAAATGTCCATTTTATTCGGTGCATTTTTGTCATGGTTGTGGCAGCGGGTGTATGCCTCGCTCAAAAAACGTTTGAGCCTTGGGCATTTGTTCCAAGGTTCCTCCAGAAGTTTCTCCAGGTTTTAAAAAAAAAGTTCCCTGACCAATGACAATGTGAAAAATTGACATTTTTCAAAATCGCCACTGCAAAATATTTATCAAAACCAAGAGAATTTGGCAAATTTGTCCTCGAAAATGGTCTCTGAGCTAACCATGTAGAAATATTAAATGTAGGATCGATATGACTGCGTGCGTTGAATTTCCCTGACGTTTTCAAACTAAGCCATTCTTCCCTGACTTTTCCAGGTTTTCTAGGTCTGGGGGAGTCCTCATTTTTGGCATCGAGTTTATGCCTCTCTCAAAAAACGTTTAAGCCTCGGGAATTTGTTCGAGACCCTCAAGTTCCTCAACGTCCACTTCTCTGAGCATCTTTCACACTAGTCTGTCCATTTCTCAACTGACCAATCCACTCCTAGACCGAACGTTCGGACATTACTCGGACCTTAAACATGTCACGCATTTCTGCTCCTGAAATGCCT
>JAQGAO010003909.1:0-16135 GCA_034697705.1 Ommatoiulus sabulosus | reverse complement strand
TTCCAATATTGTTACAGATAGTGTTCCAAAACACGCGTTTTTTGGTGTTCCAAAAGGATGAAAATGACTTACAGTGTGTATATGCATGTTACATGTTAATTATACACTGTATAATATGGCATAACATGACATATAATATGACATACAAAGCGCATGTACAGTATATACATGTAAAACATGCTTGCTCCAGCATGCATGCATACAGTGTTTATTACATATTTATTAGATAGCGTAGAGCAAGAAATGCTTAATGCGCATGCGCAGCAAGACGGAACTTTATCTACATGTACATTTACGTTTACGTTTTCAATCTACGCGTGAAGCTGCGGCATTTCCTGAGTTCGGCCGGCTAATGAATGCTATATGCTATATTATTTTTAGAAAATTGGAATTAAAATTGGAATTAATTACAAATCGATTTTTTTTAATTCGATTATTAATTAATTTGCGGAGTTTCAAATATTATACAAAAATAGCATAACTAACTCGCGTTTTTACGCACCTTCCATTTACAAAAATTACGTTTTTACGAACTGTTGCGTTGGTCCCGAAAAGTATCTCCTAAATCTAATGTTAATTTTCGCTTCAGTTACGAATTATAATTGCACATTCCCTCTGTTTTATCAACTTAATTTCCTCACTCAGTGTGTATTCTTTTCATTGTTTTCTTCCGGGAACGGGGAAAGTAAGGCAGTGTCTTAAAGTACATTAATGTGCTCCAACGTCTTGTGCGTGGCATTAAAGGGGGTGCGTGAGAGTTTCTTTGGAGGAACTCGGCGTAGCCTTGCTCATCAATTCACGACATTTATTTATTACAGAATATAAAACATTGTACAAAATTACGCAATTTTAAGTTTTGATGGCATAAGTTAATTAGGTTATAAATTATTGAAATAATATGTGCATGCATTGTCTATTCTGGTGGGGCGTGATACATTTATTTATACAACAAAAACACAAACGTTTGGAGACCATTGCTGTACATCACTGAACATGGTAAGTGTTCTGCGTTTGTATAGTATATCATAAATTATAGACACGCTTGGAAATGACACAACTCAACATTTTTCATTTTAAGATAAAGCAAGTTGCCATGCATTGTAATGCCCATGACAGTGTAATTTAGCCGAAATTATATTGTAGATTAAGATGTGTCGTTTTTTTATTAAATAATGTAAAGAGCTAATTTTGAAGATTTTATGTATTTATATTTGGTATATGTTTAATCATATGCTAATGGTATATTCGATATTTTATAGTGTTTTATAAAAGTGCAAGATTTTCAAGCAGAAATTTTCCAATATTTTCAACGGTTTTCGAGTACAGATTCGTAAAATTTAAACAAAAGGTTAGATTTTCACAATTTCTAAACAGTTTGTCAGCCTGCATGTGGTGAAAATCTCTAATCCAATATAAAGCATACAAATACCCCTTTTATTTTTAGAATAAATCGCACGTATTGCACATTTGAAATACTGAATAATTTTGAATACTTCAATACGTGGTAGTGTAACATTGATAGGAGTACTGTATTGGAATATTACATGCTAGTGTAACAGTCTCACAGCGCGTTTGTATATTCTTATGTCAATCCCTTACCTCATTACTGTACTAAACTAATGCTATAAGCTTTTAACATTCATTCTAACAAATAAAAGGAGGATTTATACGTTTTATATGGGTGTAGAGATTTGCACCACAGGCTGACATAATTAAAAGGAGGAGGTGTACTTTCTTTGGGAGGGTGTACAGAAAGAGATGATATTTACCACTATTAAATGGTGCATGCAATGTCATTTTCTTCCTGGCATGAAAAATTAGCATTTTTTGCCGTGTTTAACCAATTAATGCATTCCTTTTTCACATTAATTTCATGGCTGCCAAATTCCAATTCAATTTCCAAATTTCATATACCGTAGAAATAATGGCGCTTTTGATTAAATTTCGTAAAATTCTGATATTTTTCGAAAAAAAAGGTCTGTTTTTCAAATTATTTAATGAAAAACGTACCAGATCTTCAGAATATTTTCTAATATTTAACTGTCTGATCGTAAGAAAGTTTCAGAAAATTACTTGAAATTATAATATTCATCTATTTATTGCGTCTTTTTAGGGGTAAATTTTCCCCCTGGGTGGGAATCAAGGTGTAGAAATGGTGTAACACACTTTTTAGAGTGAATTGCAGTCACACTGGATGTTTTTATAAATTTGTACATTATTTCATAACAGTGCTATATATCTAGGCCTATATATCATATTATAAAAAATACAACCCAGTGTATAGTTAGAGTTAGGACCTTGCTTAGGAAAAATGATGCAAACGCTGTAATGCAACTTACAAATACGAAATTGTCACAGCATTTTACCATATACTGTATATCTAAAGGCGGCAGGCTTGTAGATGATTATATGCTTCTCTGTAGTATAAAAAAAATATTTGAAATTATTTTTTTACTACAGAGAAGCATATAATCATCTACAAGCCTGCCACCTTTAGATATTCAGTATGCTTTCTAATAAAACGTCAATTGTCTAATTTATTCTTAACGGGTTATACAATAGCTTTCAATATTTATTTCGTTTGTCGACGTGTGGACTCGCATATTAATCAAATGAATTGTCAATTATTTCATTTTTTATCATCTCACGTAATTTCGAAACACCTTCAGTCTCCAAATAAAGAAGACGCAAACCGAGGTTATTCTTATAAAACATTATGGCCATTGGCGAAATTGTATGCACGAGTCCGCCTGGACAGTATAGTCTACATGTATGTTGTCCACTCCTTTACAACTTGTAGGCCTAATTGAATTGGGCACAAATCCAAATCACCGATGGAAATCATTATAGTATAGGCAGTGAAGCAGTCATTCACTGCGGGTGGGTTTGATATTGAATCGCACAGAGCACTTTGTTCGTCCAATTATTTCATTAGCCATTCAGCTAATTCTTTATAACTGGCTTTAGGCTCAAAGAATAATTACATCTTGAATAAAAAAACCTCGTTAACTTAGCTTAATAATATAGAATTACGTACCATGGTGCACAACCATTTGCTTTATGCCTCATCATCAGTGAGTCTGAGTTTATCACTCCTACAGAAGCTTAATTTACGAATCGTACTTTTGGTAGTCGTGAAATCACGTTTGCAAAATCGAAACGCTAATTTCAATGTTAATTATAATTTTAATGCACTCAATGTTATCGCTTTTTTTTAAACCATTTAATGCATTCCTTTTGCACATTAATTTCATGGCTGCCAAAGTACGATTCGTAAAGCGTAATCCTTTCTGAGTACCCAAAATATCTCTTTCAAAAACAGTGCCATCTATGGTGGATTCCGCGCAAGGGAATAGGCCATACCATAAATATGGATAGATCCACACAGTTTGTGTTTCCACTGGCTGAAATTGGAAGTTAGGTTAAATTGGCAAAATACAGTATTATATGTACACAGGGTTATTACAAAAGAATCATCGGGTTTTAAAAAGATATATTTTGGTAAGTATTACAGATAAAATAGTAAAAAAGAAAGGGGAAAAGTCCAACTTTAAAATGCGCCAAAGTTTGCTTTAAACCTTATACTGTGTTTAAACGCCCAGGTTTCAACACGAACTCAGTATCCAAAATGGCGACTATGCAGCAGAAAGCATTTTGTTTGCTCGAATAGCATGCATTTCAGCGAACATGGGCCTAACTGGACAACCATATAGACGTGCGTCATGTGACATGAGGATCTCACATTGAACATTTGTGGTGGTATGATTATAAACTTGGACATTTTCACTTTCTCTTCATGTCTCATTTACTATTGTATCTGTAATATTTTCCAATTTTTTTCTTTTTAAAAACCCGATGATTCTTTTGTAATAACCCGGCATATCGAAGTTGTTTGTCTACAGGAGCCCATTGGACATCCGCCTTCTAAAACAATTCTTGGAAATTCGATGTTTTCAATTTTAAGTTACTTGACAATTAAAATTATACGTCGTATTCGCTGAGCCAGACAATGATCAGGTGATCAAACTACAAGTTTGTCAATCACACGCTTTATGATATCTATTGATCAACTCCAAATTTGGTTGAGCAATTATATGAAGGTCATTGTATAATTGGCGAACCTTATCTGTCAACACATTTGAAATGATCTCGTTGAATTGACTTTTTGACGGTTGACCATTGCGATAGGGACGCACCCTGACCTACAGGCTGTAGCAAAAATTCGTCGGCTTACCCATCCTCCCTGCTGCGTAATCCAAGAGGCCATTTCCCGTTCCACGAACATGCCGAACGATTCGATGAGACACAAGACGTAGTCCACGTGTCCCTGTTGGACACAGTCCACCGCCAATCCACCGGCTATGGCGAAGAGCGCCACGATGCGACCCACGGTGATGGCGTCCTCCCGGGGGATGAGCTCGGTGGCCACGGCGAAGAACACCTCGTGGACAGTGGCCTCGGAGGTCAGAGTCCGGCAGATCTGGCGGCACACGCTTCGGTACACTTTGGGGTGGCGCACCTCCAGCTCCTTGCCCAGGATGTTCAGGTACTGGAAGGTCTCGCCGGACCCCCCGTAGGTGGCGGTCATGTTGACCACGCTCCTCAGCCGCTGGAGACCGAGCTTGCGGTGGAAGATGGAACTTCTGCGGAACCTCGCCCGAATGTACTGGGCGCACAATCCCTTGGCCTCAGTGGCGATGGCCGACGATGACCACTGACCGAGGTTGCGCCAACCGATGGTGGTGGACAGGCGGCGACTGACCACCGCGCTCACCTGCGCACCCACTTGGCTCAGACGCCGCTTGGTCAAGTTGCCCGTCGGCTGACCGCTCGCTTGACCACCCTCCGAGCAGGCCGCGCTGCCGTTCAGACTCTGGATGGTGGCGCTGGCGCTGAACCGCCTGGCGCTTCTCCAGCTGGCCGGACTCGGGCCCAGCCTGGTCAAGCGCTCTTTGGAGTACATGACGTCCACCGGACAGCAAGACACGTTCACCATTGGAGGCATGGACGGCGAACGCATCCTAATGCACGATCAACTAACCAGCCACGGCGCAACTGAGAGGTGGCCTTGGCCAATCAGGCTCGTTTCCACCGCTTAACATGCGGGACCACAGACCGACCTGCATGTACCGCGTTTTGGCAGCGACTTCATTCGATGTTATCCACAACGCAAGTTGTTTTGTCGAACACTGCTGGTGTCATAACAAGAAAAAAATAGGACAAAAATGAAAACAAGCTCGCGACACGAAACGATGACCGAACGCGAACCAAGCGTCAGCAATGGTAATGCCCCTTCAAAGGTCACGATCAAAGCCTTGCGTAAATCAGTGCGTAGTACGTGAAATGGAAACTTATTCGCATTGAAAAATACTCAGAATTGATCGTAATACTTCAACTACTCATAAACCAGCGGTTGGATCAAAGATGAAAACTACACGAAAAATAGCTGATCGAATAAACTTTTGCGATGCATGGTTTGGTTTCTGTCCAGAAATGATGCTGTGTTGCAGGATGGTCCTCGAATTGAAGCAATTCCATTAGCACGGTTTTAATTAAGAAAGTTGTTTGGGAATTGGGACCCAACCGCTGCTGTTTTAAAAAGTTGCAAAGTTCACAATTTTAGAGATGCTCACGCTTTATCTTCTCAAAACAACCTTTAAAAATGTGCCATTCTACGTTCTTATCTTTGGCTTAGCAACGGTTGGGAAAGAATTGTGCAATTTTAAAAATTAAAGAAAAGTACGAAAATAATTCTAAAACTTCGATTCTTTCTACATTTCATTTTGAAGTTTTCAATATTTATAGAATTTTCCTATTATCATTTATGTATTTCATTACATATATTTATATCATTTTCAAAGGCGTACCACCCATAAACACATATACAAGAATACTTTTTCTGGACTTTTACCATCACAGTGCACCGTGTTTTAACTTTGTGGCTGTATTTCATCATTACAGTATAGTTTAAATTCCACTTACTTAATAACTCCAATTCCATAAATGTTCAACAGCGCACCGAGGACTGGTTTCAAATTTTTGAATACGTGTAGGTATATGATAGTCCGCAAGCACCATGCACCCACTCGTAATTGCGTTTCAATATTTGATATACTCTGGAGCTTTAGATGCCAACTGAATACACATTGAAAACATCAAGTCGGCGCACGTGCTGCTGCTGCGTATTAACAAGAACTCATGACACACGCCAGGCAGGAAACTTATCCTCGTTTAAAATGAAGTAGTTTCGTGCGTGTTAATAGGCAAGAATGTTGTTGCAGCATTTTATCCAGAATTATTCGTGCTTCTAGCCATCGACGCCCTCGCTGTATACTACAGCCTGCCTGCACGTCCGCTGTTTTAACAGGTTGCACACTCAGGGGGTATCGAATCGGGGTCAGTCGAGGTTAGCGCTCTTTATTCCCCGATTTAGGGCGAATTTCGCCCACGGTTTCGAGGTAAGATGATTCAAATCTAACCCAACAGGTGTAAACCTAGGTAGGGGTCTATGAAGAGGAAAATTTGTATAAAAAAAGGAAAGGAAAACTGTCTAGGGCGGGGTTGGAACCAGTTATCTAATAGCAGAAATAACCTTAGTGATTTTGGAGGTCGTTCACACATCACCAAATGAAACCGATATCCAGGCACGATCATCATATGCAACATTTGTGGTTATGAAAATGAAATTACAGTGAGATATGAATGAGCCGCCACGATTGGAATCAAGTATTTCTTGAGGATGGAAGGTTAGGCCTACTTGCTTTCTGTTGGTCTAAATGAAATATTTGATGAGGGCAGCCATGTACATGTATCTACAATTGTACACCACACGTCTCTTGGAATTAGGTGATCCCTGCCTCAAATTTCCATCCACTTTGGTGAAATTTTTATAAATATTATCTAATAATTTGGTCAAGATGAGAGGAGGTCAGTTAAAAAAGGATGATGGACATAATATTGGAGTGATAAATCTTTTTGCAATCAATTACGACGTTGATTATTAATTCCACCCTAATGTATCTCAATAGGCAATATGTTTTTAAAAATAAAGATGCTACTTAATCCCAAAGTATATTTTATAAATTTAATTTAAATTTTCGTGAATACTTTTCCTCGCCATTTCTCAAAACATTTAATTTAACGCTATTTCATTTTTATATTTGAAAAGCCCGCGTTACATGATCCATGATGCACTGCTACAAGGCACGTGACACTCGTGCGTCTTTACCCATAATGCACCGTTTATTTACCTAATAATGGCTGCTGTTCTGAAGAAGCGAGCTTTGGCCGAATATAGTCAAGTTATCAGGGTAATTTCTATTATTATTAACCAAAACTGCCGATTTAATGTAACTAAGGGGTTAAGAAAATGCAGCGTTAAAAAGATTCAAAGGAAATATGTTCCTGCATAAAATAGTGACATAGTTGATATGTTTGGTGTACTGACATTTTGGGGCACGAACAGATGTACGAAAATAAAACGTTAGAAATCAATGTTCTAATTGAGTTTAACTTAAAATATTATGCGCTTGGTTTATTGAAATCCTCTTTAGACATTTTGTAGATATGTTGCCTTAATGTACTAAACTGAATAAGGTGGAGTGGTGGAGGATGCATGATTTGTCGCTACATGTACTTGTATTCATTCAGGAAGAAGTCCCGAAACCTCCAAAAAAGTTGAGACTTGTTAAAAAAGCTAAACCAGCATCATGGACGGTAGATTTGACAACGCTTGGAAGACCTGGGTCAACCCTTCAAGAAAACATGCAAATACTGCTTCGATTGTCAGAGTTCCTACCGTCTCAGGTAAGAAAGCATATATGGATCGATGTTCTTGAAATATCATATAACCTGTTAGGCCGTTCTCCCAGAAATTTTCATTTTTCAACTGCGCATTTCCAAGAAACTTTGAAAAATACAAAGTTTCTCATTTTCTTTAAATAGTCCAGCGATGCAACTTCCACCTACAAAACATTACTGGAATATCTGTCTAAAGAAAAATATGCCTTGGTGCGCATGAAAATTTTGCAGCTCTTAGGAGAGCTATGTACATTAGCTGAACAAGAAGCTGCCGGTTTATTGGATGAATTGAATGCTTTCATCAAAGCAGAAAGCTCACACAAAGTTATTTTGCAAATCTTGACAATGCTTCATGATTTAACGAAAAGGCTGACAACTGATGTTAAATTTCAACAACGATTATTGCAGTTAGCAAATCAGGTATAATCCGGGACTGTTTACATTTCTGGTTTATTCAAATGATGTCCATAATTAATCTATTTAATATCTTTGTCAACTAATTTTTTAGCATTTAGTGGATTCTAACCATTTAGTAAAATCCAAATGCTTGGAAGTAATCAGTGATTTAACATCTACTGATGCTGGAAGTGAATTAGTTTCAACCACTTTAAAGTTATTAGCTGACTATAGCCATAGCCAGGATCCAAGAGTCAGAACTGCTGCCCTGCAAGCCGTGGTATGAACTCTTTAACTTATACTTTGTTAACCTCAAAGGAAGATTTTCCTCGATCTAAATTATTTTTGTATGCTAATAGTTAAGAT
This sequence comes from Ommatoiulus sabulosus, assembly GCA_034697705.1. Taxonomy (NCBI): domain Eukaryota; kingdom Metazoa; phylum Arthropoda; class Diplopoda; order Julida; family Julidae; genus Ommatoiulus; species Ommatoiulus sabulosus. Next base: position 7,573 of record JAQGAO010003909.1, on the reverse strand, counting down.
TATATGAAAGAGGATTAAAGATAGATATGAGCATCTATAATGATGTAACACAAGCACTAGATGATGATTATGAAGGTGTTCGAATTGCTTCTCTTAAATTGGTCGTTGTTATCAGCCAGGCTTTTGCTGAAAGGTAGGCATAGCAACAAACATATGCAAACTAACAGTGTATTTTTATTACCTAACTAATATTTCAAACAATATTTAGCTTGGTTGCTGTCCCAGACAGTCAAGAGCACATTCGTCTAATTGATGATGCGTTTGCCAAAGTATGTAATGCCATCAATGACTTGTCAGTTACCGTAAGAACACAAGCTGCTCAGCTATTGGTAAGACTGCTTTTAATAATAGTCTCAGGTATTATAGTATTGAAAAGATTAACAATGAATTACATTTAAACTGAATAATTTTTTAACTGTAGGGCACAATGACGACAGTAAGTGGAAGATTTTTAGAACAAACACTGGATAAAAGACTGATGTCCAATATGCGTGTATGATTGCATTTCACATTGCTTTACATGTTTATTTAACAGATATCAGTGTGATCCATTGTTGACGTTGCATCTTCTTAAAAATTTATAGCGAAAACATTCAGCCCATGAGCGACAAAAAGATTCATATAAAAGCGGAGAATGGGCTTCTGGTCAGAAATGGGCTGATGATGCACCTCGAGAAGCTTTAGATGCGGATGCTGTAAATTTAATCAGCACTGGTGCATGTGGAGCAATGGTTCATGGACTGGAAGATGAATATTTGGGTGACTGTATATACTGTTTTATGCTGACAGCAGACAAAAATGATTCATTCATTGGACCATTTACAAAAACTTTCTGTTTAAAATTCCATAGAGGTGCGCAGTGCTACATTAGATTCGCTTTGTGAGTTGGCTCTTCTGTCGACCAGTTTTGCCAATGTCGCCATCGATTTCTTAGTGGACATGTTCAATGATGAAATTGAAGAGGTTCGCCTAAAGGCCATTCACAGCTTGACAAAAATCAGTCACTTGATAGTGTTGAGAGAAGATCAATTGGAAACCATTTTGGCAGTGTTAGAAGTAAATATTCCAAGAATCTGATAATTGTGCAGTTACCAAGTGAATTTAACAAATCATTGCAGATTCTTGTTATTTAAAATTTTTCTTTCCAATTTAGGATTTTTCCACTGATATTCGAGAGGGTCTACATGGCATGTTATCTTGTTGCCACCTATCCACTAAAGCCTGTCTAAAAATGTGCGTGGAAAATTTGCTGGAAAATCTGAAACGTTATCCACAAGATAAACGTTCCATATGGAAGTAAGGAAGTATCTTTATTGTCGTAATTTCATAAATGCAACGTTTTTCTATCACTGCCATCAATGTGCACCTTAATTTGATTTGTAATTTACAGATGTCTACAGAATTTAGGCACCAGGCATTCAGAGTTAACTCTTCCCCTAATAACAGAGTTGCTTAGTATTCATCCTTATTTTGATACTCCTGAACCAGATATGGATGATCCTGCCTGTATCCTTTATGGTGTGATTGGGTTTTATAAAAATATAGTTTAAGAATATGATTTAGGGACTGAAAAAGTCCCTTTTGTGGTAAATTTACCTGATGCGGACATTTTTGAGGAAATGTTGGGATAACGAGCCATTTCTTTAATAAATATTACAGATATCAGTATTTTGATTCTAGTTTTCAATTCAGCAGTATCCTGCCCAACAATGATTCCTTTATTTGAGCAACATACGAGGCGGCATTACTCTTATTTACGAGACAGTTTATCCCATCTTGTACCACATTTAAAGGTAAGCAGTTTCTATGCCACCTGATTCATTGTTGAAATTTAGCTCATCATCTTGGCCCATTTATGATATCTCCAACTTCTTTCCTTCCACACAGTTCTTAAACGTGGGTCAAACTCAAATGGAAATCACAAATGTTTCTTCCAACACAACATCATTTTTGCAACAAGTGCTAGAAAAAATTGCCAGGGCGGAAAGGTTGAATGCACAAACCAGACACCAATTACAAGAAACTGCAATTCAGTAAGTTTGTGGTTCTGGATTTATTACATTTCCATAAGCAAAATTCATACAAATGTTTATTCTTCTTCAGGGATTTAGAGCGGCTAGCTCAAATTGACCCGAGTCTCTCAGCATCTGCTAATTGTGCTTCCCAATATATACAGTGTCAGTTGCTTTTTGCAAAGGTTAGTGCTGGCTATGTACAGCTGATCTCTATGTGGACTTTAAAATGAAATAGTTCAACATTTTCCATCCCATGTATTAGATATTGCAAAATAAAAATTGGTGCAATGCCTCAGCATTAGCATTTCTTCATGGAAATACGGTGAAGAATGCTGTTGAACAGGTATTCATAATGATCTAAGGCATAAGAATCATAACCAAATTTCCGCCTCACTATATTTGAGTCTGTTCCTTTTTTTAATATAGTTGTTGCAGACAAGTTTTAGGATTTCACACATGTTTGTGGGTTTAAGCCCCATGGAAATGGCCACTATATTGCAAATGCGCTTGAAAGTATTCGCACTTCATTTGGTCTACATTGTTAGAGGCAGTAATGCTTCTGCACTTGCATTATGTGATCATTTTTTAAATCAAGTGGAAAACCTGCAAAAGTAAGCAAATGTTATGAGGTTACTAAGCCTTCGAACTTTTCTTAACTAAAAAAGAAATATCTTTGAAAGGTTTTTGTGGAACAGTAAACTCTGTGCAGATACATTTGTGGATGCTGTATTTCGTGAAATGGGTCAGCTTGATGATCCAAAGCCTGGGCCTGTAGCACGGATATTACAGGTAAAGCATCTTCAAAATATACAGTTCTTTGCCACTCTTGTAATGATACTAAATATTATTTTTTTAAATTTTAGCCCCTCCTCCATTCATACCATTCCCCATCATTGCTCCTAACTAGCAATATATATCAAGCAAAAGCAACAATTTATGAACCAACAGGAGAATCTGACACCCCTCTGAAATTTACAGCTGGGCTTCTCTTGGGAGTCAACTTCGATGCAGAACTCGAAAATATCAACGATTTGAAAACCGTTCGCATTAAGGTGTGCCTTATTTATTAACACTGCAACTGTTAATTTAATCAATTCTAATTGCTCACATTATTGCATTCTATAATTTTGTTTCATAATAATTTCTTTAAATTTGATCAATGCATGTTTGCATGAAAAGCCTGCAAAAAACAGTAGTAAAACAACTATGATAAACTGCGACCTAATGTGGATAAATTTTATAGGTGAAGTACCCCGATCAACAAACTCAGTTGATCTTACCACGGTTTTTAGATTTTCGTGAAATTGAAGTCAGGCGGCACAGACTTATGACAACAGTGCTCTTATCACATAGCGTTTGGTCAGGTATGTCAATTCACAATAATACCTCTTTCAAAGATGTTACGCTGTAATTAGCTAATTTAAATATATTATCATGTTTCCAGAGGCTTGCCATGTAGAGATAAATTTGGCATTGGACTTTTCAGAGTCTGAAGCTGTGAGCTTGAAAAGTCATCCAAAAATGATGTCAAAAATGGATGAACACACCATAGATCTGTGTAAACCTGTAAAAATTTCCATTTCTCCAAAACCTATAAAGAAAGGGCTGTAGCAGAATATGTATATGAAATTGAAGATTTATTGTCAATTTTAAAGGCAATAAAATATAAACTTTTATGAATCTCCTTCATTCACCAAATTACACTGAAAGTTTTGCTCGAATGCTGTTTGAAAATGGGAGAGGGCTTCTGTAATTGCAACGTCTCTTTGCAATTGCTCTGATAATGATGTGACGCCACGGTTGGGAATTCCACATGGTACGATGTGTCGAAACCAGTTTAGATCAACATTGCTGTTAAGGGCAATCCCATGATTTGTTATGAAACGCCGGGCGTGGATCCCTAAACAAGGTAAATAGAATTATAATAAAGCTCATTTGTCAGTATGTCACAGTGCAGCTCACAATGATATGGCATCCTGAAACAGGATGTACAATGGTTATACTTCAATTTATCATTGATGCCATAAATTGCCATCAATTTATTTATCTCAATTTTGAATTTATCATTGAACTAATCTATATTCTGATATACTGGAATTCGATCATTCCAGTCTTTCCAGACCAACAAAAAACTGTACAATAATGATATAGCAAAGATATATGGGAAGCCACAATCATGGTAGTCAACTGATACAGGAGTCACATCCACATTGCGCTTGCAAAGTGACTCTAGTGTGGGCACCAACAGTTACCGAAAGCAAGAGTTTTTCAATTATACCCACCTATGGCAGCTACTTTTTTGTCCCCAACCCAAACACCTGTGTGTTCGCACGTGCTTGCCAAGATGCCAAAACTCGCGCACGTCGCAATCAATGTTCGTTCCAGATTTTGAACGTACCATTTAATGCTCTTTTTATAATTAGCTAGATTAAGAATGGGGTAGGCAACGAGCTGCCCAGGGCCATGAAACGTTATGAGGCCACCTCGATTTGTGCGATGGAACTCTGCACCCAATTGCTTTAACTTGACCTCCTCTTCAGCTGGATAGTCAGCTGTGCGAATCCCAATGGTATAGGTTGGGAAGTGCTCCATAACCAGAACGGTATCGAGAATGCCAACTTCATTTTTATTTTCTAAATGTCTCAATTGTTTCTTCACCATGGACATCTGTATATTTAAGGCTTCTTCGTAGCGCACTTTGCCTAATTGCCTCAAAACCACCACTGATTTCATTTTAAATCCCACGACACCCGCATCTCCGTATCACACCTGCATTTCGTAACACGTTTTCCCTAGATGGCAGCACAGGCGCTCGCGTGATCACAGCTCCGGCTGCTCGTGAACAACGTTCCGAACCACAGTTGTTCCGAGGAGATTTTCCCGGTCATCAGCTTTTATCATATCTGGTAACCGATTAGATTATTATTATGTTAACTACGCTTGAATCCACACGTTCCAGACGTGGTTTTATTCATGAACGAATTTATCAATCATTTTTCTAGGTTGTGCGCTGAATGTGGATCTTATTTCCTGTTACATCTCTTGCAAACGTCTGCAGTTTGTTCTAAATGTGGTGCTTCTGGCTCTAATTTATGGTTGTTTTTTTCCAGATTCAAGGTAAGAACGCAATTTCTATTTAAAAAGAAAATATTTACGCAATACGAGGATTATTCTTTCGTGCCAATTGATATAGTTAACACGTTTAATTTGCTTGGATATACAGTCAAACGTTTACGACTGTACCGTACGTGCTCCAACCGGTAGGCATGATGCATGCATGTTGACTCCCCATTTTGTAATATTTTTGGAGCGATTTTTATTTTTGTAACCCATTTGGATTTCGCAGCTGGTACCAAAATTGATAAATATAGGCAACGTCATGACTCTAAATTCGTTGCATCCTGTTCCATTCAGCGAATTACGGTATATGCATTTAAATCACGTACTCGCCGGGCGGACGTGCGTATAAATTGTTTTGGAATGCTTTCGATGATAAATTTTGAAAAAAAAAATACAAACATAGTTAATTGGCACGAAACTGAAATAATTCCCGTTTTTATTGCGTATATGGATCGAATGTGGAGATCGTAATTACCATTAAAAGTTCTTTTAAAAATGAAAATTGAAGATTATGTATGCAGTTCATGCAACGTTGCACCATGCCGTTTTTTTTGGGGTTGGTGCAGCATTGGCATGCCGTCCAGTTTTTATATCCGTTCTTTGCATCAATCATTATTGCAAGCAAGGTGACGGTGTAATCAGCTGATGGTGTGACCAGTCTGCGTCTGTGCTAGATTTAGAAAATAAAACAACGCTCTCTGCTGGCAGGCAGAATATGCGATTAATATATATCTAATATTATATATTTGACATATCGAAAGTCGACGTGAGAAATTGATTTTTTGATATTTTTTCCAGTGATAACGATTGAAAATGTCACGGAAACGTCCGAGAGAGTCGTCACATCCAAAACAAGTAAGTTCTCAATTTCACAATAATTTTCGTCATAATAAGCTCGATCACGTGCATCTATGAGCTGTCGATTTTGCAGGATGTCTGAAAAAAACATGCCAGTGCAGTTTCTGTATTTTGTGATGAAAATAGAAATATTTGTCACGGATTCAAAATAATTTTCATCCCAAGTACCCTATTTGTTGTCAAATCTTCAACACATTTGCAGATCTAGTTTGATAATTCATTTTCCAGAATGGAAAAAAAATAGGAATAGCCCAAGATTGCTGTAGATATACAGTAGTAATCAAATAATAGGCAACGTTTAAAATTACAACCAACCTACTAGTAATCAATTACTATTTAATTTGTCAGAGTAATAATTTTATTTATTTATGATGCTTCATGCAATATACAATAGGTGATGCAAAAAAGTTTATGCATTTTTATGTCTGCATAGTGTTGCAAAATTAAAGCTTTCAACAAATAGCTTAGGAAAAATTTAGTCTACCATTATTTCCATTTCTTCTTCTATGTCAAAGCATTTTTATTCACAACAAAGATTCCGAAAGATCCATGAAACCGAAAGTCTTTTTTCAAAATATTTGACTTAGACATTGGTTCTCAGACAGAAACGTTTGCTAACCACACTTTGACAGTTATGAAGTCACATGTATAAACGGAATGCACGTATAAAAGGTTTTTATTGGCGATAACCTCGAGTGACTATTTTAAACTAATTAGCTTATCAATTTTGAATACGTGACTTTACAACTGGTAAAGTGCGATCACAGGATGTGAGATCAAATGAAATCCAAGTGACGAGTTATTTTGATTATGTGAAGAGAAAAAGACAATTCAATTGATATACAGTAGGCCTACTATCAAAACAACATTTTTGCTAGACAAGCAAATTGATGATGTTGCTTAAATTACAAAACGCTCTCTTGATCATGCTTCTCTGGTGTTGTGGGCCATGAAGTGCCAATACATTGATAACTGCTTTGCATTAATTAGGGAATTCCAATGAACATTGTGCCATGAAAGTAAATTTTTGTCAAAGTTATAAGGATTGTTAATTGTTGCATGACTGTGAACAAACATTACTGTACATGAGAGGCATACGGTTTTAGTTGAGCATGCTGGTTGACCATGATTACCTGTCTACATGTCCATGTATGTCTGGCTGACACTTAGGAAGGTCAATGACTTTGGGTACTTTCATGCTCCAATATGCTTTGCCTCCTACAGTATATTTCCCGCCATGTTTTAAATTTATCCGCACATTCATTCATGCGTGCAAACATGGAATGACTCATTACTGGTGACCTCCATTATGTATTTTGCAATATAGAGATCCCTTTATAAAGTAGAGTGAAACCTGTCTACATGTGTTCATTGTATCAAATTTTAGTCAAGCACCATTTGCAGAAATTCTGGATGTTTTTGCAATGTTCAGGTATTCCAAAATTTGAGTGGTGCTGCTCTTGAGGCTCCTGGCTCAAGTTCCTGGAGGCAACAAGGATTTTAGTACAGGGTTCCCCCAGACCTGGAAAACCTGGAAAAGTCAGGGAACTTGAAAATGACCTGGAAAAGTCAGGGAAGAA
>JAQGAO010003908.1:0-16137 GCA_034697705.1 Ommatoiulus sabulosus | reverse complement strand
TGCATAACACATAATAATGATCAGACTGGTCATTTTTTGAGAGCACTAACCTTTTAAGAAATTAGTTTTTGATATAAACAAACTTGTTCTTCTCCCCCTCAAATAAGGGGAGTATTCAAGTTATGTTTTGCATAAGTATTGTTGTTTTAAATTAATTTACAATGTTATTTGAAATATTTTTGGTATAGGCCTAATTCAAATTTCTCAACATTTATACAGTTTCATCGATTACAGCAACAGCTAAGATGAAGCCAAAATATGTTTTAGACAAAACTTATTGTGTTTTTAGTGCAGATTCATAATCTGCAAAAACAAAATGGAGGTCCCCATTTAAAATTACAAAGGGACCCCCGGATCCCCAATAGGGGGCCCCAGGGGCCCCTTCAATCATGCATAATTTTAAAAGGCAAGTTGATATTATTATTCTTGTATTCTATTAACTTTTACGATTTACTATTTATTTAAAAAAATATTGGACAGAACATGATAAATGGAACCCCCACTATAGATAGCGATCCGGATGTAATGTTTATATGAAAAATTCACAAAACATTTGGAAAAATTGGAAAATGTATCGAAATTTTATTATTTGTACAGGATTGTTCCATGGCGTGATTGCCCAAAGTGGTACGGTTTTAAATCATTGGTCAATGCAACAAGATCCATTCCCATACGCCGCGCAGTTGGGACAAGGGTTGCAGTGCAATTCTGGCAATAACAAAACTGCCTTGGTCGAATGCTTGAGAAGGGTGTCTGTTCAAAGCCTCTTAGGCACCATGGTCGCTTTGAAAGTAAGGACAATATATAACTCGATAAATGTCAAAAACAATTTACGGGGCAATAATCCATTTTTTTTTATTTTTTTTTTGCCAGTTGTTCGATACGATATTAGGACCATTTGTTCCTACTCTGGAAGATCCGTCCTACGGGAAATTCGTAACCGAAAATCCTCAGACGTTATTAGAAAATGGAGATATTAACCACGTCCCTCTGATAATTGGAACGAATAGGGATGAGCTAGCCATTTTGTTTCTTGGTAAATATACGTACAGTATACCTATTGTTGAGCGATGGATAAAGTAAACTTGTTCGAAGTTACAAATATTTGTCAAATGCATATGCAATTCACGACGATATGTCAAACTTTTACACGTAAGTGACACGAAACAAAATGTTCAAATTCCGATTTGAGACTGTTTAAAGTCGGCGGCATGTTCTCTATATTGCTGAAAAAAATCGTCTCGTGTTGCTATATTTAATCCTGTAAAAGTTAATTTTACTTTATATACAGTGTGAATTTTATAACAAGTTCCATGTTTTTATTTGGATTGTGTTAGAGGTAAAAAGCTGAGTTTGTGGTAAGATAGGTGAGCGCTTTCAAATGAGCTCATTTCCGGTGACCTTGGAATGTAAACTCAAGGTCATTGCGTTACCATCTTCTAAACCGTGATAGTTACAGCAAAATGTTCAATTAGAAAGTTGTAGGGCATCGTGACGTTAGTTTAAAGGGTGCAATTTGCAAATTCCATTCGCTTTCCAAAAAACAGTTTAGTTTCTCGCATGTTTGCTAACCAGCACAGCAGTTGTGCAATGCAGGAATGCACAGGGCAAATTCACAGATTAAGCATTGAAACTGGGTGAATTACGAAATGGCAACATTTCTAATTACATGTACATTCATGTAAAGCATATGTTATGGCACTAATGTATTGCACTAATCAGTGTTTTTCCATTCGTTATTCACTCAGTTTCAATGCTTACGGTAATCTGTGAATTGGCAATTTGACCCTGCCCCATATATTCATGTTGCTTTGCAGGTTAGCAAACATACACGAAACTAAAATGATTTTTGTCCGTGAACAGCTAGCTTAAGTCCAGGTTCACCTCGTAGCTATGAAAATGCATAATTTTACATGCAGTTCTTGAGTTTTCTCACAAATAATTCAATTTCTGGATTTGAAATGTCTTTTTCAACGATCACATCTCCTTTCAGGATTTCCTGCTGCCGCAATATTTAACACCATTGATGACAACTTTTACAACGTGCTATTGCCAGCCCTGATAGCCAAGATTACGAAAAGAAAGACGAACTTAGTGGAAATCTCTTACGCAGTGAAGAACTTGTATTTTGACAAAATAGACGTGACCAACAGGGCGGAAGTCATAAGCACCGCGATCGAAGTACGAGTTTCAAGAACTTCTTCATTCTTAGTTGTTTTACGCCATGTTTACTAAATTGAATTTCTTATTGTTTAACAAGTTTTTGTCAGACCTAACGTTCAAAGTGGGCACCACGTTGACATCGAGTTTATTGGCGCAGCGCAGATTTCGTGTATACCAGTACTCGTTGGAACATGCGGGAAATGTCAGCAAAACCACTTTTTCAGGACATCAGGGCAAGTGGCTTATTTGCCTCGAGTCGATAACATTAATTGAGTTAACTTAAGGCTTTAACTTGAGCTTCAATTTTTTTTTCGATACAGATGTCAAACACGCGGATGATCTTTATTATTTGTTTAACTTATCAACTCTGACGGAGGGAGATGAGAAGTTCAGCCGCAATCTAGTGAAAACATGGACAAATTTTGCATATTTCAAGTGAGTGTAGATGGAAAAAATCATAACAGTGATACCCCACATCTAAATTAAAATACCTTGTGATACGTTTAAAAAACTTTTTTTTAAGGCAAAATAGATTTACAATGTATTTAAAATAATACATTTTTTAAAAAAATACATTAAATTTACATTTCTTTATATGTTTTGTAAAATATATTTTTGGATGTTCCAATCAATACATATTTTGAATAACTTTTAAAATATATTTTTAACCCAAAAATACATTTCTGTTTTTTAAAAATGTATTTTAAAATACATTTTTAAAAAAATTATTATTTATTACAATAATACATTTCTAAAAATATATTTCTAAAGCTTTTTTTCGATGTGCGTGGTAAATAAACAATCTCGGGTGACTTACAGAATGTGCCGCCTGTATGGATGTGATTTTAATTTGCAGTTGCATAAGAATCATCATAGATGGCGCTGTGATTTTAATGTCCTTTCTATTCATTGGTCGAATTTAGCTCAACTGACCAGTCAAATGCAAACCAGTAGCTTCATCCTTGTACGTTTTCCTGTTTTTTTTTGACGTAGAACTTTGCCTTCCCCCGACATCACGGGGCAGTTACGTTGTTACGGTGATGTTCAATTATGACGTTCAAAAAAATGTCCCAAAAAATGAATTAAAATGAATAACGTCATCATGATAAATTATGACGTCATCCATTAACATTCTGATGATGGCCACATTCATTACAAATTCTCATGATGATGTCATAGCCAAATTCTGATGTTGGCGACATTTGTATCATTCTGATGATGACGTCATCATCTACTACGCGATTTGCAAATTTCTGATGATGACGTCATCATTTACTAGGCAATTTGCAGGATAGCACATCTATGCTCCCGTTTTGTTTTAGTTTCTAACTTTTATCGTACAAATTCTTACAAATTCTCATGATGACGTCATAGCCAAATTCTGATGTTGGCGACATTTGTATCATTCTGGTGATGACGACATCATCTACTACGCAATTTACAAATTTCTGATGATGACGTCATCATTTACTAGGCAATTTGCAGGATAGCCAGCTATACTCCCGTTTTGTTTTAGTTTCTTACTTTTATCGTTTGTCTCGTCTGACACGACTTTCCCTAAATCCATTTATGACCTCTTTTCGCTTTAATTCGTGTCTTTTTTTTTTTGAGCGGCATTGTTTCGCAAAACCGTCAGAGGCAGAGTTTTTTTTGGCAACTATTTTAAGAAATGCGGGTTGTGACGCTCTCGCCTAGCAGCCAAAACGAAAAATGTATATTATTCATTTATCACGTCAACCCCTGCTTTTACGCGCCATTGAACAGCTTTACTTTTTTTCATTTTTTTTGTGGATTTTGAGAAAAAGCGATAAACAACAACTGGATGAGGAGAGCGGCTGAGCTCTTCGGATTTTTATATTTGTTTTTATTATATCTCACGCGCCATTGGCCATCAATGGCCGAACCCGTCGCAAAGGGTCATTCGCTCCCTGCTCCTGGTCAGCTCGAGAGGGTGGAGGAAAATTGCAGTAAACTTGACCAAAGACGGTATTTTATGAACATTCCGTCCTTAGATGTGGGGCCCCTTTTCTCGGCAAAAACGCTGATCCATAACCTCTTTGCGATAGAATTTGTGTCACTATTAATATCTAAGCGAGGAAGTGTCATAAAATCCCGCAATTTGTCATTAAATTATGACTGCCCCTCGAGGGCAGGCAATCACAGAGTGTGCGTCGGTGATGAGGAATGCCAACTTTAGGGGCATATTGTAGTCTTGAAGAAAATACCTGTACTTATTTCACCTTATAAATAGTTTGAAATGATGAATTAATTATTTAAAAAGCATCCAGTGACTTGGAATACAAAATTGTATGTTTAAATGAAGTTCCAGTAAATTTATATTTTTTTCACAAGTGTTGTTAAGAATACATTTTTAAATCATAATTTACTTGAAATGCAAAGTTAAACGTAATAAAAATAAGAAACACGCAAAATTGTATGTTTCAAGAAAGTTCTCTTTATTTCATGCAAAAATACCTTGCTTTTGCCGCTTTTTTTTAAAGAAAACGATGTAAGATTTTCAAAAACAATGCAACGTTTACCAAAAAACGAAACTACTTTTTCTAAATATGACAAGTTTTTTCAAGACTCGATGCAACTTTTTCCGAGGAAACCTAATTCTTCGAAAATGGTAGGCCTACATCTTTTCCAAAATAACGAAACTGCGTTTTCAAAGTATAAAATTATTTTTTTAAGTCTCGATCCAATAATTGCTAAAAACAACACAACCTGAATGAACAACTGGAATGAAGTTCCAGTAAATTTATTATTTTTTTCCAAGTGTTCTTAAGAATACATTTTTAGTCATAATTTACTTGAAATGCAAAGTTCGATGTAATAAAAACAAGAAACACACAAAATTATATGTTTCAAGAAAGTTCTCTTTATTTCATGCAAAAATACCTTGCTTTTGCCACTTTTTCTAAAGAAAACGATGCAACTTTTACCAAGAAACGAAACTGCGTTTTCAAAGTATAAAATTATGTTTTAAAAACAACACAACCATCCCAAAAAACGACACCTCTGTACATGTATTTTTATGATTGCTAGAATTTAAAAAACTCATTATACAATAATAAATATGCATAGTAAAACAAATAATTACGCATGAACGAAGCGGCGTTCCATACAACCTGCATTCAGGTTGAACAATGGACCTTATGCGAAGTGACGGAAGAGCTTGTGTCACGTGATCTTTTCATCGAATAAACAACTAAAAGAATGCGCCTCCGGGTAATTTTCGCCAATGAAATAAATGAAAAGTCACGTGATAATGGCATGATAGGCGTGAGGACGAAATCTGCATAAGGTCCATTTCGTCGTTTTTATCAGAACCCTAAAAATTTCTACTGAAACATCCTACATGATATCTATTTCTTAAAGGAAAACACAGCTTTTATCTTGCACAAACATCTCTGTCCAGGTGCTTTATGGACGACCCTTTCGATTTCTTTAGAAGCGCTAATAAGGATAAGCAGCCTTTGATATATTCCTGTTTTCCGCTTTAAAACCTGGTGGAAATATATTGCAATGGACAGGAAGAGACACAAGAAGAAGGAGGTGCAAATGAATATATACGAGGAAATAAGGGATGAAATATACGAGAAGCGAGTGGGAAATGAGTCCTAAGTGACCCCTAACACGTCACTGCAGATATCAAAGAAAAATGAGAAAGATGACCGACGCCATTTTCCTCAGGGATTTCTACGAGATATGTCGACTCGCATTTACTAGCATTTCCCTGTAATTTACGATGTACTACGCCGCGTTTGAAAAGAATCCATCATGTGACTGGACGAAATGGTCAGCGAGTGACCTCACACGTCCAGGTAGACACGCATATGGATACCTCTAAAATGTGTTCAAGACCAATAACGTTATCAGAAAGTTGAAGGATATTTTTGAGAAAACGATACGATTTTTTCTAATATTTAAGCTGTCTTTGGTTTTTCCATACCACCACCCTTTTCGCAAAATGTAGCAAGTTTTGTTGGAAAGTTAGATTTTTTATTGAAAAACTATACAGCTTTAAAAAAAAAATAAGTCAAACATTTGAAAAAAGCGATGCACATTTTTCAAGCAGGTGTCAGCATTTTGCAAGAGTGGATTGAATTTTTCAAGAAAACGACACTATTTATTTCAAAATATATTTTATATGCTTCTACTCTTTCAAGAATCGGTGCAACGTTACCATAAACGATACATTTTCCAAAAAAAAGGTTCACTTTTCAAAAAAAACGGAACAACCTTTTATAAACAAGAAACACTTTTTTCAAACAAATAGTACACTTTTTGTGTTTCTAAAATACAATGCAATTTTTTTCAACAAAAGTCATCGATGCCACCTTTTCGAAAAAAATTATTAGAAATTTAATCAAAAACTTTCAACTTCTTCAAAAAAGATAAACATTTTTAAAAACGATGCACCTTTTCTATAAAAAATTACTTTTCCATAAAAGATACGTTTTTATAAAAAAAAGTACACTTTTCAAAACCAAAACAAAATTTTTTCAAAATAAAAAAAAAAAAAAAAGATTTTTACTGTTATCAAAATAAGATGGCATTTTTTCAGAAATCGTTGCAACCTTTTCTAAAAAAAACATATCCACTTTTTCAAAAAGGAAAAGCATACTCCTACATGCGTAATAAGTAATCACATCGAAATAAATAAGCATAAACGGAGCGGCGTTCCATACCACCTGCATTCAGATTAAAGATTTTCCTGCAAATGCAAAGATTACATATAAGGAAAATCAGATGTTAAATATCCACAAATTTAGAAAAAACAATTGTTTCAATCAAAATATTTAATTCCCTGGACACATTCCCAATCCGTACCATTCTAGGTACATTCTAGGTACATTAGCTACATTACAGGGTGACTTTTCCCCCCTGGGGAATTTCCGAAAATGGCGGTTTTATTTGGTTTAAGCGCCCGCAGCGCCCTCATCTCTCCTTCCATTCAATAATGCCAATTAACCTCCTTAATCCCTCGTTTATACATCGTGAGTGGCACAAGAGGAAGGAGGAAGGAAGCTGCGTTTTGCGGCGGTCGTCGCCAGGCGGCGCCGGCGTCGGCCACGCCCCCGATCGATCCGCGACCACGCCCCCTTTTCGTTTTGCACTCGCTTCAGTCGCTGCTTCGCCAGCAGTCGGTGCAGAAGGAGCGTCGTCGGAGCTCCTGCGAAAATAGCGTCTAGAATAAGAAAAAAAATATCATCAAATAGGAAAATAGGATAAGAAGAAAAAGAACAAGATAGCAAATAAGATTGTGCGCGATTTGTGCGACATGGACACTGTCCACTCATGTCCACTATTCGACGATCCGGGAACCTGAGCGGAAATAAGACGAAATTCCCCCACCGGCATCCTTGGGATTAACGAATCAGCAGAAGGATACAAGCAGTGGTGAGCAAACTGGTAAGAAAAAGAAAGTCCAGTTGACCAGTTGACCTTGTCCTTGCTACCCCGGTAGAGGCGCTGTGGGAATTGACGAAAACAAAGTGATTGCCTTTCCGCTGAACGAACGAGGACTGTCCGCTCTCACAACTATATGGGAGAGAATTTTCCTTAAAAAAAAGAGTCCGGACCGGTTGACCGGAAGTTGACCAGTGCTCCCTAACACCTCCTGTTGGAACGATAAAAGAAACTGTACGAACCTCCACTTGACCAGGTAAGAAGAGGAAAGTACCAGCGACGAAGAACCTGGAGAGAATACGAAAGGTGCGGTTGACGGATATTTGACGTAACTGACCAGTGCTCCTAGCCCTCTGTTTGAACGGCAAGAAAACTACCTTGACCAATCAAGGTTTGGATGTCAAAGCTAACGCCAAAAAAATTATAATATCAGAGAACAGGAAAAGTCTCCTGGTTGATCAGCAATTGGTCAGTTGACCATCAGTTGATCGGTTGACCAGTCCTCCACCTCGTCCATCATTCCAGGATTCGAACCTAGTGAGACGAAACCAATAAAGCGAGCCAATCAACGGGATTGACATCAACAACCCCCAAAACAACAACAGCCCAAGAGATGACCGGTTGACCAGTGGTGACCGGTACTCCACCCCCCCTACTCCGAAGTCGTTCCAGGTGCCGAAAGACGTCAAGTAAGACGGCCAATCGTTGGCATATCGTTTGACCAGTTGACCAATACAAATTCGGGCGAAAAACGGACCAATTGACCTCGCAGCCGTTCGCATAATCGGATAATAAAAGGCATATCTTTGACCAATTGGAAGAAAAAAGAAGACCGATGACCAGTTGACCAGCGCACGATGACGTCGACGAGGGTCACCCCCGCTGGCCTCGGATTACGCCGACGGGCCGCGAGGTCGACCTCTGACCCTCGGCGGGTGAGCGCGTCATGAGGCGCGTGGCCGTTTCGCTGCCCTTCGACCTTTGACCTCCGCCATGCTGGCCGCTTGGTCTTGGTTCTCCAGTCCTCTTCCTCTTTCTCTTCTTCTTGTTCTTCCTCTGCGTTGCGCCGCCGTTTTTGCGAGTCGTCGCCGTCTCGTCGCCGCAATCCTGCTCCAGATCGATCCGGAAACGAGAGCGACTGCGACGCCGCCACTCAGACGCTGCGCCGAGCATTGACCCTTCGCTGGACATCCACTTGCAGAAGTTGCAACGCGCACGGGCATGCAGAGGTCAAGGTGCAAAATGCGCCAGCCGTGCTGAAGGGATATATGACCTCGGATGACCTCGGCAGCCAACCCCCACCGGATTAATCTGCGAAATTGCAATCAGGTAAGGCCGAAATGAGACCTGGTCAACTCAAGAGAGGGGAGTTGGGGGAGGGACACGACCTTTAGGTAGAATGTGCTTAATGCTCTGGAATGATAAAATACATGTATGTGGGATTCGATTATCCGGGGGCGGATTAACCGGAGTCCCAGATTTTACACTCGTGTTTTTCTCATCATTTTTAGAATGTATGTAACAATTTCTAAAAGATGTTTAACTGTCCGAAAATAAAGCTTTCTTTTTTCCGAAAAGCACTTTTTCTAAAAAATATTGACAATTTTTCCCCAAAACGACATTATTTTTCTGAAGAAATGACACTTAATTCCCGAAAACTTCACTTTCCAAATAGGGTATTTTTTTTCTCTCCAAAAACCCCACTATTATTCTGTCAAATGATATTATTACAAAAATGTCACTTTTTTGTGTGACAATATGACTATTTTTTTATTTCTCCAAACGTGGAAAAAAATAAGGTTTTTCATTAAAAAAAAAAGATGAAGTTTTTATGAAAAGAGCTTTTTTCTTTAAAAAAAAGTGACAAGTTTTCCCAAAAACTACTCTCTTAATCTAATATTGCGATTTTTCTTAAAAACCCATAAAAAACATGAATTCTTAAGAAATAAGTGACATTTTTTTTCGAAAAAAAAACCATTTTTATGAACATATAGCGTTTTTTGTCTCCAAAAATAGCACTTTATTTTCTAAAAATAAATGACAAGTAGTTATCATGAAAAACTACACTCTTCTGATAAGGAGATTTATCTATTTTTGATCAATTTATGGTTTAAAATTTAAAAATAGAATGTTCTCAAAATTAATTCTTAAAGAAAAAAAAGAAAACGATCAGTTTTACCAAAAAATGGCATATTTTCTTTACAGTGTTGTTTTTAGTTTTCCAAAAAAAACAAAAACAAAAAAAAACTACAAAGTTCTATGAACTTGCCGGATTTTTCGAACAGACTCACCAAGTCGTTAAATTTTTCATGACTTTAAAAAAAAAATTGAAATAAACTTGGCAGTCAGAAACACTCTTGAGTCGTATGGATGGAAACTTTACCCTCACCTATTTATTGTGTGTAGAATTTATGGATGCTTTTTATATTTAATAAAATAATAGGGACACTCAGACGGAAGCAATACGAATGACACTTTTTGGTAGTCTTGAAGTCACGTGTGAAAAATCTACACGCTAATTGGATTCGAAAAATTCATTCAAGGTTATACATGTAGTTGTTTATAAACCAATTAATAAATTCCTTTTGTCCACGTGACTTCACGACTGCCACAAGTGCCATTCGTAAAGCTCCTGTCAGAGTACCCCTATTGATTTCAAATATATTTAAATGAATTTCAAAATATTTATAAATTGGAAGATGCGAGGAACATTGCTGAATCGTTTATTCCAATGCATTATTGCCGTTAACAGAGGTACTCAGACAGATGCTTTACGAATGGCACTATTCGTATTAATATATAATTTCGCTTAAGAAATGACACAACTCAAAAAGTTATCATTTTGAGATCAAGCAGATTTTATAGCATTGAAATGCATGATAAAATACATGTACATTGACATTCAATGCAATCATTTAACCGGAACTATGGTAAGTTAAGATGTGTCGTTTTTTTCTGAATTCAGAGCTCAATTTAACCAAGATGAACATTTATGTGTATACAGAGCTCAGTATTCTCAACGTACAAGTGACTTTTTCTTCTCATCTTACAGTTTGTTTCCTTTGAAAACACTTTTTTTGGTGCTTTTTGGCACGTTTCACTAAAGTTTGAGCGCCAGTTTCAGCTAGGAAATGGTGCACACACCCCTGTATAGCCCGCTTATAAACAAGATGGAACTAATTGAAACTAAATTGAAAACCCGCCCTTCCCGCGGCACTCTTGAAGTGTCCAGGGGTCGATGTCGTCCCTCTCTCATCGAGGAGACCTCGCGCAGACAGAAAATCACATGGCATTTTTTTTTTCTGAAATTTCTTCACAAAAAATCCATGTACGCCAATTGTGGCTGAGTTATTTCTGGTACTGCTAAATTTAGACTCATTTTGTTTTGGCCGGGTCCAGTTACGCGCAACGAAGCCTGAAAGGGCAAAGGGCGCGCAATTCCGAATTCTGAAAGGAGCAGAGGCACGACAGGGCTTCAAATGTTTTGATCATCCGGTGCCTCTTGACCTTGAAAAAGTTAAAAACGCTGTTATTTTGCTATAACCTAGATAACACGACCTGTCCCAGATCGAAAAAATTCCTTGCAATAAATTTGAAAATGCATTTCCGATGATCAAATATATTTAAAAAATATTTTTAAAGACCGTCAGGAAAGTTATTTCAACTAAAACAATTTCCCGTTGCTGCACACATAAAGCGATGTTTTCAGAATATATCCCTATAGTATATGACAACACGGTTTTGTAGGTAAATGTGGGTAAACTAACTTGACAGCACGGCTTATTCCATCTTTTGACGTATGTCTTTCCTGATTGGCTATCCAATAATCTATAAAAAAAAATGGTGTGCATGAGTGTAAAAGCTGTGACGACAGTTTCTTTCCAGAAATTAATTGCTCAGAATAGGATCTTTTTTTTATTCTGGAAATATATTTGCGAAGGAATTTTCCCCCGATACACGCGGGGACATAAGAAGCAATGCACTGCCAGTATTAATGTGGAGCCTTATTAAAACGAACTCAATTAATTCAAATTACTTATAGTAAGAACCAATTGCCAATCTACGTATCCTAGGGCATTTTCCAATAATATTAATTTCCTCGTTTAAAACGAACTCGGATATTACAAATTTTCGATTGCGACAAACTAACTTTGGAGATTCCGGTCATTCACGCTACATTTCGTTAAAACGAATCCAAGGCTTTTGAGAAAAAGGCGTAAGTGAAACTATCTTCGGCAATAGATCATTTTTGGTAAACTATAATAACGTACTGGCGTGATTTGGAAAAATTATACTTTTTATACAAAAGAATTCATTTTTTTTTTTGTAATTATCGTCAAGTTCCGTTTTGCTTTGGGAAAATCGTTATAGTTCAATACGAAAGAAGTGTCCTTTTTATTTTTGGGAATATCGTCATTTTGTGTAAAAGAAATGTTGGCAAACTCAGCATTATTATTGAGAAAAGTAATGTCTCGTTTTTTTTTTGTTTTTTTGTTGTTTTTGCTTAAAGCACGAACAGAGTTCAAAATTGAGAAAAAGTTGAACAAAGTTCCATAAAGCTACGTCCATGCTGAATGAAATATGTTGGAACTTTTTGTTGTAAATTATAACCAGTTGTTTATGGAAATATGAAATTATGTAAACATACTGGAACATTGTGTCTACACCGAAGTTACTTATTTTAAAGGATCATTTCTACTAAAGTTGCCTCTGTTCCAGTCCCACTTTAAGTCCCCACCAGACATGCAACTTATAGGAGCAGCCTACTCCAAATTGCTCATTTCTATATAGACAGTAAACAAGATACAAGCTGTCCAATAGGGAACTTTCGTAAACTCAACAACATGTAGGAACAAGTTGAAGGAACGAGCAACATAAACATAAAGTTCCTCTATGTTTCCTCCAGTGTGAACGTATAGCTTTAGAAACGACGTCTAACTATGTGTTGTTTCCTCCGCAGGAGCGCCGTGCAGCCGCCATTTTCTTCCCCCCACCGGATGTCCCACGTTTCCGTTCGGCAGCGGCCATTTTGATTCGTTCTGTGGTGCAGTGATGCCGCGTATCGCGTTCTCGCGTTGATCCCGTTTCAGTGTTTCCGTTTCACCACATCCGTTCTTCCTTCTTCGTGTTTCGTTCTTCCCCACATCCCCCCCTTTCCCCTTCCGCCTCGCATCGGACGCCAGGTGGCGCTTCGTGATGTGATCTCCGCTTCGCCCCCCTCACGCCCCACCCCCTTCCCTCTCGGCTTCCGGTCGCAGTCATGGCTCTGGAGCGGAAGCGCTCGTCTCGCCGCAGCAACTATCGCTACCAGCCCAAGAAGACGACGCCCGGAAGTCGGTGCAAGACGTGCTGCCGCAAGTTCACGGCGTTCATGTTCAGTCACGTGGGCCTGTGCGGCCTCGTGGTCGGCTACTCCATCATGGGCGCCTTCGCCTTCCAGGCGCTGGAGGCGCCCCACGAGAAGGGCAAGGCGGATGAAGTGATGCGCTTCCGGAAGAACACTGTTGAGAAGCTGTGGAATATCACGCTCAAGCTGAACATCCTCTACAAGCAAAACTGGACGGACTTGGCGACCAAGGAGGTGGAAGAATTCCAAACGTACGTCATCAAGGCCGTGAAAGATGGATACGACGGCAAGGAAAAGCAGCTGGCCTGGTCGTTCTCCAGGGCCTTCTTGTACAGCCTCACCGTCATCACCACCATCGGTGAGTAGCGAAATTACTTTCTAGTTTTATACCGTTGTGAACCCGGATGTGTAGAAAATGGTCTTCCTATGTTGGACCAAATCACAGAATAAGAAGATTTCGAGAGGTGATTCGGTTACCAGATCCCGGAAAAGCGTTTTCGGGAGGGGTTTCGGTTACCAAAACAAAGGATAAGGAGTTTTGGCTTGGGTTTTGGTCAAAAAATCATGGGTCAAGGTGTCCTCGGGAGTTGGTTCAGTTACCAAATCCCAGAATGGGTTTTTGCAAAGGTATTGGTTACCAAATCATGGGTCAAGGTGTCTTAATTGGGGGAGTGGCTCGTTTACCAAATCTTGGATCTTGGTTTATTCCGGGGTTGGTTCGTTTACCACATCACGTAATAAGGAGTTTTTTCATTGGTTTTTCTTACCAAATATTGGGTCAAGGTGTTTTTAGGGGGATGGTTCGGTTACCAAATCACAGAATAAGGAGTTTTATTAAGGGTTTCAGTTACCAAATCTTGGGGCGAGGTATAATCGGGGGTTGGTTCGGTTACCAAATCTCAGAATAAAAAGTTTTTATAGGGGTTTTAGTTACCAAATCTTGGGTCAAGGTGTTTTCAGAATTTGTGTGAGGTGGTTCATGAACCAACTAACAGAACAAAGTGTTTTTGCTTTGGAGGGTGGTTCCTTTACTATACGTGTATATCACGGAACAAGTCGTTTTCTGGAGGTGATTCGGTTTCCAAATCCCGGAAAAGCATTTTAGGGAGGGAATTCTGTTACAAAATCATGGTTGAAGGCGTTCTAATGGTTCGATTACCAAATCCCAGTATTAGGAGATTTCGGGCGGTGAGGAACAAAACGTTTTCGGTGGGGGTTAGGTTACCGAATCACGCAAGAAGACGGAATTAGATACAATCATAAACATGCGTTGTGTAAGTTTATCTCACTCTCAATGCAGCATTTGCACTATTTTGTAATAATTGTGCTAAAACTGACCTCACTTTAAAGCGTATCACTTTCCTCCTCTGTTTTTCTGCCAATTTGTAAGAAGTAACACTTTTTATACCTGATCTTGTTTTACTTCCGTGGCGTCACACTAGGGATGATGACCTCGTACTTGGCTTCTAATTTCTAATGTGGTACTGACATTACAGTGAATGCACAAAAAAGATAGACTCAAACACGATAGACATTTGCCACTTTAAATCTTTTATCACCTAATTGAAGCTGTCACGTGTGCTTCATGATGGTTTGTGTGCAATGTTTACTAAATCTGAAATCTTTATGAAAGGCTCTTGAAAATTTTTGGGTTTCAACTTTGCATGGTCACGACCTTCCTATCTATTGAGGCTAATAGAGCTTGGGGAATTTGAGTAATGAAAGACTGCTGATATCTAGAGCAACAGGAAGCTGATAACTACCATATACAGGGTGGGCCAAAAGTTTAATTTTACTTATATTTACGTTATGTACATGTGTTAGACCATAGAGCGATATGATTTGGTGAACATTCTTTGAACCTTTGAAGAGTATTCTACGGAATCTAGAGCTTTGTGAGAATTTGTAAAAGAGATAAGCAAAAATGTTATTATACATGTACTGTATATAAATCTTCACATTTTGGATAACTTCGATGTTCTCATGATATGACTGTCCCTTGCTCGCTTCTGGTATATCGCACTTCATTTCTTGAAAGAAGATAAAATTGTTCTAATAATTGCAATTTGTTTTAAAGGAAATTTTTCTGGAAAGTTTTAAATTTTACCATATCTTCCCAAACGATAAAAATTTGTTTTGAAAACAAATTCGAATTACAAAATAATTTTTTTTCAAAACGATGCAATTATTTTTAAATGACATTTTTCTGGAACGTGTTCAACTTTACCAATTAAAAAGAACGATTTTTTTTAAAATACAGTACATTGTACAAAGCAATTTTAATAAATTGCTACTTTTTTCTAAACAATGTACAATTTTTGAAATTACAAAAATTCAAAAACGATACAATTCTTTTTTCAAAAATACACATTTTTCTACATTCTTTTCTAAACTATTGTATTTTACAAAATACAAAAATTCTCAAAACGATACATTTTTTTTTTAAAAAAACTATACAATTATTTTTCAAAACGAAACAATTTTTTTTTCTCTCGAAATGATACAATTAATTTTTTCAAAACGATACCATTTTTTTTAAAAAAAAATACGACAAAAGTTTTCAGAACGACACAATTATTATTCCAAAAGTTACAATTTTTCTTAAATAAAGTTGGTTTTTATAAGATATACCTATAACTGAAAATCCTTAGATATAATTTCAAGATAGATTTTTTTCCTTACAACTACAGGGTGTCCAGTTCCGCACTGTACAGGTGTATATGGGTGTGTAGAGGGTCCAAGAATTAGTCATTTGAGATAGGGAACCCATGGGCGCAGACGTCAAATAACGGAGATAATGGCGATTTAGAGGAGATGATTCAGGACCTTCCGTTAACCTTGTACAAAGACATGTGGTTTTAACATGACGGCTTCCCGGCCCATTGGGGTGTCGACGTCCGAGCGTACCTTAATGAGAGGTTTCCTGGCAGAAGGATCAGCCACGGTGGTCCTGTTGCATGGCCAGCAAGATCTCCGGACCTGACACCGCCTAATTTTTTCTTATGGGGTGCAATGAAACAAATAGTTTACGAAACCCCAGTTGACAATGAACAGGACCTCATTGCTCGCGTTGTCATGGCTGGTGAGCAAATAAGGCAAAGCCCCGAAATGTTTGTGAACATGCCAGGATCCTGGGTGACCCGCATTGATAAATGCATTGAGCAAAACGGTGGCCAATTTGATCACCTTTTGTAAAGTGGCGATTTGTGTCC
>JAQGAO010003907.1:0-16151 GCA_034697705.1 Ommatoiulus sabulosus | reverse complement strand
TTTCTTTTCAATGTTAACTTATACAAAATGTTGTAAAATTATCCACGAATTTCGGTGTTGGGATTTAAAAATATGGACATGTACATGTATGTACCATATTTACCAACAGACATTGAGACATTGTTCTGTTTATTTCAGTGACATTTGAAGCTTCAGCTCAAGTTTTAGATATGAAACTTACAAAAGCTTTAGTTCAGTTAAGTTTCCAAAATTGTCCGTAGTCTAAGACGTACGGTAAAAATATTACAAATTTTTGAATTCTGTATACAGATGTAAATATCATTTCATGAATTAATTAATTAAATATTACATCTAACAAAAAAATACCAAATTTGGGTATTTGTTTTAACACGCTACGGACGAGTTCGGGTGCACATTTTGAAGTTTTTGAGATGTCATAACTCTTTAACTTTTGATACATAAAATGTAATTCAAAATGCAATTTATTGAAACACGAAATCGTAATTCAAAATGCAAATTTTTGAAACACGAAATTGTAATTCAAAATGCAATTTTTTGAAACACGAAATTGTAATTCGAAATGCAATTTATTGAAACACGAAGTAGTAATTCAAAATGCACTTTATTGAAACACAATGTACTTCCAAATGCAATTTATTGAAACACAGTGTACTTCAAAATACAATTTATTGAAACACACAATGTATTTCAAAATGCTAATTTATTGAAACACAAAATGTATTTCAAAATGAAATTTATTGAAACACAAAATGTAATTCGAAATGTAATTCATTAAAACACCAAAGTGTATTTAAAAATGCATTTGAAAGATGAAAAGTATTTTTCAAAATACAATTTTATGAAGCGCACTTTGTTTTTAATTGTAAAGGTGTTATAGTTCTTAAACATTTAAAACACAACATGTAATTCAAAATGCAATTTATTGAAACACAAAATGCAATTCGATATGCAATTTATTGAAGCACGATATGTAATTTGAAATCTAATTTATTAAAACACCAAATTGGATTTCGAAATGCAACTTAATGACGCAAACTGCATTTTAATGTCGCACAATTTGATTTGAAATACATTTTTAATACCGCAAATTATATATTTTGAAAAGATTTTCTAATTTCATCCCAGAAATTGTCACTGATGGTCAAGTCGATAAATACATGTAAACAGGAAGTTTGAGCATTTGAATTTTGAAGCATATCAAGTATTTCAGTGGTCCAACTTTAAACTGACCTCGAAATATTGGACAAAGTTAACTTTTTTTTCATCCTGAGCAATGCGCCATCTACAAAATTCTCTATTTTATGAAGTTTTTTTGCAGTTTTTTCCCCTGGTTTTATGCAGGCAATCTTCTCCTTTGCTTTTCCCATTTACTTCCAAACGATGGGCATAAAAAATTCATTTATACTGACGTCATTTTCCACAGCGATTTCATTAACAGACGTAGCATCGAGATGAAACCTTTTCGGCGATAGGATTTTTATATTTTTTTCTCAACGTCGGTTGCGCCATCTGTGGCGCCTAACGTTTAGGAGACGACATTACCAAATGTATTATTCGGGTTAAAATAATAAACAAAGATGAAATCTCGAGTTGTTTAGAGATACGTCAATGCAAAATTTATATGCTATAGGGAGGGGTACATTATCAGGGCCCATAACTTTTTAAAATTTGCGCAGTAAATAGTTGCAAATGTTTCTGAGGACATATGGGCACTATTCTCCACGTTTTCAGAGTACTAATTTGCAAAATTTTCCTCGTTTTCCGAGTACAAATTTGCAATATTCTCCACGTTTTCTGAGTAATAATTTACAAAATTTTCCACGTTTAATGAGTACAAATTTGCAAACTTATTGTGCACAATATTGAAAAATTGGCCACTTTTTATGAGTAGAAATTTCAACAATTTTCCGAGTACAAATTAGTACAAATTAGCACAATTTTCCACGTTTTCCGAGAAAAAATTTGGAACGTTTTCAGAGTACAAATTAGCACAATTTTCCACGATGTCCGAGTAATAATTTACAAAATTTTCCACGTTTAATGAGTACAAATTTGCAAACTTTCCACGTTTTCCAAATACAAAATTTCAAAATTATCCTCGTTTTTTGAGTACAATATTGAAAAATTGTCCACTTTTTATGAGTAGAAATTTCAAAAAATTTCCGAGTATAAATTTGAATATTTGTCCACGTTTTCCGAGTACAAATTAGCAAAATTTCCCACGTTTTTTGGGTAGAAATTTGAAAACTTGTCCATGTTTTCAGAGTACAAATTTGCACAATTTCCCATTTTTTTCCGAGTAGGCCTACAAGTTATTAAAATCTTCCACGTTTTCAGAGTACAAATTTGCCATATTTCCTACATTTTCCGAATACAATATTGTCAAATTTTCCATGTTGTTAACTTTGAAAACGTTTCAAAGTGCGAAATATTGTCCTGTGTCGATTTTGCAAAATTGTTGTTAACATTGGCACGACTCAACATTGTGAACATTTTGAAATGCGGCGTGCGTGTTTATTCATTCACATTAGCCTACATGTTTAACGTTTAAATAAGAAACAAAATGCACGATTGAATTGCATTCCATCTAGTGTTGGGTATATTTTGAAACAAAGGCATTTTGTTTGAGAAGCCTCTTTCTTTTTCGTTTGTTTCCTTCATTAAAAATCCTCTCACATCCGCGCCACAGGTGATTTAAGCGCGCCATTTTCACGCTCTCGTTTTTACTTCAATCCTATTATGTTTTCTGCTAAGGATTACAAAAAAAGAAAAAAACACGATAGCAGAAATTCGAGGCTTCCTCTTTTTCAAGAAGAAATGTTGGAAGTGAGTCTTATATTTTGTCCCTCGCATCCTAAAGTGGCATGATCGTAGCAGCACCTTTTCATTGATTGATTCGCTGAATTGCGTTCGGAGGCTGATGGATTGCGCTCAAATAATGTGCTTAAACAACCCAAATTGTGCACGACTCAGTTCCCCTCGATGGATTCAGACATCCAGTTATTAAAGGGATTAGGCGAGAGTTTCACGCATTCTTTCCTCATTTGGAAATTTCACTTATGCGTGCGAGTGAAAAAGATTTTTGTTTTGAATTAATACAGTCGGGACTGAGGAACTTCGTAGGACGTAGAAATTTGAACGTTTCAGGGCCGGTGGTTGAACCATCTTTGGTTAAAATCTGAGGTTTACCAACCTTGGGTTAGGTGTTTGTGTTGTACCAATTAACTCTTGATGAAATATCCCCAGGGTTATGGAACCCATGATGTTTAACCTGCTGAAATCAAAATGACGTACGGAAAGGGGTCAATCAAAATCGGACGTCCACTTGATAAAAAAGGCAAATAAAATTAGTTCCGAAAGTAAAATGGAAATTGAGGGCAATATAGCGTATGTGATGTGTTATAACCCGTATGGAAAAATATATTTCCAAAATTTGTTTGTTATATATGGAACATATACTGAAATTGGCCCAATTCCATATATTTTCCATGATATTGCGCATATATTATATTTTCGACTAATATATGGATAATATATGGAAAATATATGCACATATATAGAATATATATGGAAAATATATGCACATATATGGAATATATATGGAAAATATATGCACATATATGGAAAATATATGCACATATATGCACATATATGGAATATATATGGAATTGGGCCAATTTTAGTACATGTTCCATATATAACAAATATGTTTATTTTTTCCATATGGGAAATCGCAAAAGTCAGTAAACGAGATATATCCAGTCCTGGAAAACCTGGAAATGCCAGAGAATTTAAAAGCTCAGGGTCCATTCGCAAACTTTCAAATTTTTCCAGTACAAATTTTCAAAATTTTCATCTCTTTCTAGCATAAACTCAAAAAATTGTCAACCTTTTCTGGGGTCATCTTAACAAATTTTCCACGTTTTCTCGAGGACAAATTTGCAACATTTTCCACGTTTTCCCAAGTACAAATCTTCAACATTTTCATCTGTGTTCGAGTGCAGACTCGTAAGATTTTCAACAGTTTCCGAAGAGAAATTTGCCAAATTCCCAACAGATTCTGAGGACAAATTGGCAAAATTCTCCACCTTTTCACAGTACAGAATTTACGTTTTCTGAATACAAATTTGCAAAACTTTCAATATTTTCCGAATACGATTCTTTTTAAGTTTCGGACATCCGAATCCGGGGAGGTCCTTCTGATTTTTTCGGACCCAATGCGGACCGGGGGTATAGGAGAAGTTCAATTTTGGGCACATTTTGAGAACGTCTTTTTTAAATGGCATTTTTTTTTTTTGGCACGTACTGCCAAAGTTTGATTTGTAAAGCTGCTGTCTGAGAACCCCTAATAATTATAACATGATTATTGTACTAGTCCCTTCGTATTCTATCAAATATATTTCAGGAACTCAGACAATAGTTTAAGAAATCGTACTTTGATATATTCTTGGCAAGCACTGCCATAGTACGATTCGTGAAGCTGCTGTCTGAGTACCCCTAATAATTGTAACATGATTATTGCACGTGTCCCTTCGTCTTCGATCAAATATATGTGGTGTACTCAGACAGTAGCTTAAAAATCGTACTTTGGCATTTTTTTTTGGCATGTATGACCAAAGTTCGATTCGTAAATCTGCTGTCTGAGTACCCCTAATAATTATAACATGATTATTGCACGAGTACCTTCGCCTTCTATAAAATATACGATTCGCGAAAATGCTGTCTGAGTACCCCTAATTTTTGACCGTATCTAGCTTTTTCAGTTTTGTACAAAACGTTGAATTTCGAAGTGGTTTTTTTGCGAACTTTTGAATACCAAAAAATACGCCGAAATATAAAATTTCACAAAATATTATCCTAA
Source organism: Ommatoiulus sabulosus (assembly GCA_034697705.1). Lineage (NCBI taxonomy): Eukaryota > Metazoa > Arthropoda > Diplopoda > Julida > Julidae > Ommatoiulus > Ommatoiulus sabulosus. The sequence continues at coordinate 11,308 of JAQGAO010003907.1, read as the reverse complement.
GTTGCCAAATGGGGACCATAAAATGTGACTTTTTGCTTTTTTGGGAAGAGAAAAAGGAGTAAAAATACGGCAAAACTTCTCCAAAAAGCAGACTTATTTTAGCAAATAAAGTTGGTCAATAATTCAGAAATTCCTCTGAGAAAAGGAGGAAGGAAGGAAGCAGAGGTCAAAATGCGTTAAATTTTATGTATTTACTGCATGGTTCACGAGGCGTGGCAATTCGATCTAATAAATTTGCGTAATTCCGTAATGAATATTTCAAAAGGGAGGGGGGAAAACGACTTCCGGTTCTGACAGGAAGATGCAACCAAATAACTCAATGCGACGAAGGACATGCTTTAGCCAATTCGACATTTTTGTGAAAATACATTTAGCAGAAATGTTTTGTACAATTCCTGGCAAATTATTGAGAATATGGTTACACGTACTAATCTTGGAAGTGATTTAAAAAAAAAGCTATTGTTCGAAATTGTACAAAAATTTTAAAACAAATAATTACTAAAGAGTACTGTAAATTATTAAATAAATCCAAATTAAACTGAAAACTTTTATTAAAAATACCGAAATTAAAAAACACAAAATACAAGATATATGTAGCCTATGTGAAATGTATGCAAAATAGCTGCAAATATTTCAAATTTATTCCACTTTTACATGTTCAAATATTTCAAATGTTTCTATATTACATGTTCATATATCTCAAATGTACATTATTCCTATTTTGCATGTTCATACTGTAATGTTCCTCTTTTATACATGTTCGCATATTTCACGTGTATTCATATATTTCAAATGCATTCCTCTTTTCTACATGTTCAAACTATAATATTCCTCTTTTACATGTTCATACTGTAATACTCTTTTTTTCATGTTCATGTAGGCCTGCTTCGCTATATTTATCTTTGAAATTTCCAAATATAAAAATATATTCCTCTTTGACATGTTCAATCTCTTTTACACATTCAAAAGTTGCACACGTTTTTGACTTTGACATTTTAAATATATAAAATGTATTCCTCTTTAACATGTTTATTTATTACAAAATTGTCCTCTTTTTACATGTTCAAACATTTCACAACTTTGTCTTTAGCATGTCCAAAAATATAAAATATATTACTTTTTTTACATGTTCATATATTTTAAAAGTATACTTTTTACTTGTTAATGTATTTCAAAAGTACTTTCATGTTAATATATTTCAAATGTTCAAATGTTTCAACTATGGTCAATATTTAATTCAAATTTAAACCAAAACATGTTCATCTGTTAAAAACACAGAAATCAATATCCATTTGTTGTCCTTTGAGTGTATGTTCGATACGTGTGGAAATATCTGAAGTGGAAATTATGAGAATAGTTTTAAGTAAAATTATAAAAAAAAATACAATTTATTTCATTAATTGAATAATTAAATTTCATAAATTTCGATAAATTTACATATCGAAATACATTATCTTTTGAATCTTTATTTTTTATCTTTATTCTTAACATTCATTTCATTGTTTATTTATACATTTTAATATTATAAAATTACAGTATACATACAGTAACTCCATAAGAAGCACAAATATAGCGTTAATTTTAATTCTATAGATTAGATTATTGGTCTCATTGGCGTATTTAATCATATTTATACAGCGTGTATTGCTTTTATCAAATGTTTGTCCAAACACGCGGACTCGACATAATCGAGTAATTGTTTGAAAATTCATCGATCAGTTTTCACGATGACATTTAAATTTATCTCTCGGTATATTTTCACTATGCAAATTTTTCGTTCGCTGGCAGATATCGTTACTTTAATTCGCGAATATAATGATGGCGTAAATGTTTGTCTTTATGGATCTCGAATTTAATTGTTCGGGAAATTGACGCATTTTATACATAATGCCCATTTCAACCTCGAATAACTAATAAGCTGCATATACAACGATTTAAATTCATGGCTGCGAATATCGAGCTTGGTTCGTTATTCACGATGCGATGTACAAAACTAAGCTTTTACCATTTAGGAACCAACCGAGTATTACATAAAATGTAACGTTTACGTTTTTCTTCCAAATGCCATTTTATCTTAAAAGGCCGCCAAAGAACGAATATTTAATACTTAAAACAGTACAGGAGGGATAAAAAAAGACACCATTGCCGAGATGTGCTATCTTGTAAGTGATGACGTCATTCATTGACATTCTAATGATGACGTCAACATCAGAAGCTACATGAATGACGTCGACATTAGAATTTAACATGGAAAAATTTTAGTGCATGACGTCATCAGCAGAATTTTAATGACCAACAACATTATTAGAATTTTAATTACATCATTATCAGAACTTTAATGAATGACGTCATCAGGATTTTAACGACTGACGTCATCATCGGAGTTTTTATGTTCGTACTTAACGAATTACTTCATCAGATATTTAATGTGTGACGTCTTCATCAGCTAGTCTTATTGATTGACGTCATCATCATGATTTTAGTGAATGACGTCAGCATCAGGCTTTTAATGAATGACGTCAGCATCAAGCTTTTACTGAATGACGTCATCGTCACTTTTTTATCAGTCTTTTAATGAATGACGTCAGCATCAGGATTGTTAATGAATGACCTTTTCATCAGAACTCAAATAAATGACGTCATCCTAAAAATTTATCTAATGATATCATCATCAGAATGTTAATGGATGACGTAAACATCAGTATTTCAATGAACAACATCATCATCAGAATGTTAATGAAAGACGCTATCGTAAGAATTTACTGAATGATGTGTTTATCAGAATTTTAACGTTTGACGTCATCATCAGAATTTTAACGTTTGACGTCATCATCATAATTCTAAAAAATGACGTCAGAATCGTAACGTTTGATGTATCAGAATTTAACTGAATGTCGTCATCGTCAGAATTTGAACGTTTGAATCGTAAGAATTTTAAAGAATAGCGTTATGAAAACTTCACAGAAATGTCTCAAGTCATAATTTATTTTTACAAGTTTTTTTGAAATTGGAATAACTTTCTTCAGACTGACTTTCTTATCTCTGTCCGTATTGGCAGTTTGAACCAATAGCACAACATGTTCTTAGACAATGTACTAAGAAATGTTATGTAATGATCATAATGGGGTCATCTTGTTACAGTTATAACATTCTTCAACAATGTTTGTACTTGTAAATTTGAAGTTGCTTTGCCCATCAGGCCATAATCGTATTGGCATTTCGGGATCAATAGCAGACAGAGCATGTTCTTAGAAATCATTTCCAGAGATGGTTCATGAGTTTCTGACATCGTTATCAGCAATCAATTTAGAGTGGACATATCTTCCTTTTTGGAAGTTCCTATCAAGCGACATAACATGGCCATAGGAAAAGTGCACAGAGAATCTGTCAGGCGTCTCTGACATTGTTACCACTCGTATACATCACATTTCTCGATCTTACGGAGGAGAAGTCACCACAGAGGGCGCGCTTGACTGCATCCGTGCAACAGCTGCAGCATCAATTAATCCTCTTGTCTTTTGCTTTATGGTACTTCTGCAGGGTTTGAGGCATAATATCCCTATTCCACTAACTTTCTTACAAGTACTTGTGTAGCAGAACATTCTCAGAAAACATGTCAAGAGATGCTACAGCAGTCTTTAACAACGTTTTTACTTTTAATTTGAATTTGCCATGGCATTCTGTCGATGACTTTATTGACAGTTTGAACCAATAGCAGTGAATTATCATGTCCAGAAATGCTACAACAATCTTTAACAACGTTTTTACTTGTTAATTTGTAGTTACATGTACTTGCCCTTGTGACCATGACCTTATTGACATTTCAATCCACAGCAGAGAATGTGCTAAAAATCGTGTCCAGAGATGCTACAGCAGCTTCTAACATTGTATTTACTTGCCAATTAGGAATTGTCATGCCCTTCTGACAATGTCTTTATTGAGAGTTTGATCTAATAGCATAGAATGTACTTAGAAATCATATCCGGAGATGCTACAGCAGTCTCTTGCAATGTTTCTACTTGCAAATTTGTAATTGTCATTCCAATCTGACCATGACCTTATTGACATGTCAAGCTAATAGTAGAGAATGTGCCTAGAAATCATGCTCGGAGATGCTACAGCAGTCTCTTGCAATGTTTCTATTTGAAAAATTTTAAGTTGTCATTCTAATCTGACCCTTGACCTTACTGACAATTCAAGCTGATAGCAGAGAATGTGCCTAGAAATCATATTCGGAGATGCTACAACAGTCTCTTGCAATGTTTCTACTTGCAAATTTGAAGTTGTCATGCCATTCTGGCCATGACCTTATTGACAATTCAAACTAATATCATAGAATATGCTTAGAAATCATGTCCAGCGATGCTTCATCAGTCTCCAACAATGTTTTTTTATATTTAAATTGAAGTTTTCATGCCCTTCTGGCCATCATCTTGTTGCGAGTTAGCCGAGAATGTACTTATAAATCATGTCCGGAGATGCTTCAGCAGTCTCTGACAATGTTTTTACTCGTAAATGTCTAGTTGTGATGTCCTTCTGACCAACATCTAATTGGCAGTTCGAGCAAATACCATAGCAAGTTCTTAGAAATCATGTCCAGAGATGCTTCAAGAGTTTCTGACATCGTTATCAGCGATCAATTCGGATTGGACATGTCTTCCTCCTTGCACGGAGAATCTGTCAAGCGTCTCTGACATTGTTACCACTCGTAATACTTCACGTTTCTGGATGTTCGGAGGAGACACCGTGGCACAGAGGGCGCGCCTGACTGCATCCGTTCAACAGCTGCAACATCTTCTAATCCTCTCGTCTTGAAGTAAGCTCGTGGTACTTCTGGTACGAGGCTTAATTTTCTCTCCATTTCTTTGGGAATCCCACGCAATTGGCCTCGCAGCTCCTCTCCTAATCTCTTGCTGGAAGAGAATTTTGTCGAGATTTTTCCATGGAGGAATGTTCTCTCGGTCTCTTGTCTTTTTGCCTTAATTTGAAATGTATGCCAGGAATCCAGTCGGCTATGTGACTAGCAAGGCTGAAGAGGATGGAAGATTGCTTTATCCGTCTATCTCTGTTTTCCATATTGCTTCAGTCGATATCCTCCATGGCTCTTGTGTTTCTCCAGTTTCTGTCGATGCATTTTTTTCTCCTACTTCTTCTCGTTCAAAATGCTGAATAAATCATTAGAATGGGGCATCGGAATCTGCGACCTGTCCAATTTTTTTTTCTCGAGTTGACCCTGGTGGTGCCAGAAACCGGACTTAAAATAGGCTCTGGATTCAATTCATTTCTGAATACAGAACAGGTCCCAGACTAGGGTCAAGTAGGATGGCCCTGGACGTGGACGTGAGACACGATGAATACTTAAGTTGACAATGGACACGAGTTGTGAGGAAAAGTGGAGAGAAATTGAAATCGATTTATTTGCAAACATCTCTGTTGGTTTTTTGCATTATTTTAAATTTTCTCGGAGATTCGAGTTTGAGAACGCTGCTCTTGAGGACATTGTTGGTGCTCTTGTTTCGTCCTGGATTTTGCCCCTCAACTTGGCCTCAAGGTCATCTTGATAAGCGTATCTTTCTATTGATGTGATCAATGTGACGAGATGATAATGCTTCAACTTATCTTATTGAAATGATTTTGTGTCATATAAGGTACTTTCTGATATGTTAAAACGTTGTGAAACGTGTTTTAAATATTTAGTTAATTACAGAAAACTATCTACAACTCATCCAATAAAACATACGATGATTTTTTCTCCAAAATAAAATATATTTTAATAAATCAAAGTGGCGATTTTCTAAAAAAAAACGGGATTAAATATTTCTTACAAAAACTACACGTATTTCTTAAAAATATAATCATTTTAAAAAAAAACATTTCAACAAATACGTCATCAAATATTGAAAAACTACACTATTTTTCTTTTGTAAAAAGTTCAATAATACGTCTTCAATACAATGATCCTCTTATTTCCAATCATGTAATTAAGTTATTTTTTTAAAAAACATGTCAAAATGTTATTTTTTTTTTCGTGAAAATTCCGATTATCCGGGAGAATGGATAAAATTGTTAACCCGGATAATCAGAAAATGAATCACTGAAAAATATTTTAACTTATTTAAAAAGAATTCATAAGTTGAAATATTTTTAAATGACTCAGGTAAAGACTTAGTAAAATTTTTTTACTTAAACGGGTTTTACTTACGGGTTTTTTCTGATTATACGTGGTTTGACATCCATTCTCAAAACCTCCCGGATAATCGGTCTTTTTCACATATTTATTACAAAAGCTATCTAAAATTAGGTTATTTAAAAAAAATTTCAAAATGTTAGTTTTTTTTCGTGAAAATTCCGTTTATCCGGAAGAATGGAAAACGTTATTAACCCGGATAATCAGAAAATAAGTAACTGGGAAATATTTTAACGTGTGCATAAAAAATTTCATTGGTTGAAATATTTTTAAATTGCTCATGCAAAGACTTAAGTAAAAAATGACGTAAGTTTATTAAAAAAAAATTCAGTTAATCGTAATTTTTTCTGATTATCCGTGGTTTGACATCCGGTCTTTTTCACGATTTACATAAATTATGTATAATTACATGCAAGTTATTATAATAAAATTTCAAAATTTTAGTTTTTTTTCGTAAAAAGACCGAATATCCGGGAGAATGGAAAAAAGTTTTTAACCGAGATAATCAGAAAATGAGTCACTGAAAAATATTTTAACTTGTGTAAAAAAAAATTCATAATTACAAATATTTTCAAATTACTCATGTATAGACTAAAGTAAAAAATTACATAAGTTAAAATATTTTCTGTTAATCGTTTTTTTTTAGATTATCCGGTTTGACATCCATTCGCAAAAACCTCCCGGATAATCGGTCTTTTTCACGAAAAAAAAAACCCTAATATTTTGACATTTAGTGCCAAAAAAACCAAAACGAGCAGGGTGGAGTCGTTGAAGGTGTCCCAAAATCTGGGAGTTGTCTCCGAAGTCATGAATAACGCGATTGTTCGTCACGTTTTCTTCACTTCCGTTTCAGGCGTCGCTATATTGGGTCACGTGCGTGCCTGTGCGGTAACCCCCTCATTATTAGGCTATCTAAAACAAATTGCGTACTACACCTCCTCCTAAACGCTGCTAATTACGCTAATTTTCTGGGTTGGATTCAAAGTTTTTTGGGGGGATAATTTTGGCCGGCTTTTTGAAGTACCTCGATACCTAATTAGTTGGTTGTTAACAGCTATTGTTAGAGCTTCGCAACTCTGGCTTAATGTAATTAGTCGCTGGCTGCAAATACTTTCACTAAAACATCGTTCATTAGGAGCATCTCCACCCATGTTATTCGTTACGCTCCTAAGACTGCTTGAAAAATGATTCCTGTTAAGGGAAAAACTTAATGGCCAAATTTATGACACGCTCAAAATGTAGGCGAAACCATGAAATTGGATACGGAGCAGCCAAAAGAGAAAATTTCCTAATTGAAAAATGAAATTTCATTAAGGTGTTTATCTCGTTGATCATTGCGCCAATGTTTAAAATGCTCCAAGAAATCCAAACGTTTTCGTAAATATATCGATGTCCGGGTTTTTTTGGGGGTTCTTTTGGGAGGAAATTTGATATGTGAAGAAATATCTTAAGTGGAAATTATGGTAAACGTTTTACGTAAAATTTAAAAAGTTGTAGTTTTTAATTTCTTAATTGGAAAATTAAATTTCATGAAGTTGTTTATCTAGCTGATAAATGTACGAATGTGAGGATGCAATGTTGAAAATGCTGGAAGAAAACAAAATTTTTTCGTATATATCTATCGCCGTTTTTCGAGTACTTTGAGGGTAAATTTGATACGTGAGGAAATATCTAAAAATAAATTGCTCTGAAAAGACTTCATTTTGAAAATATTTTAGCAAAACTAAAAATGTTGTAATTTTTATTTTGGTAGTTGAAAATTAGCAACATGTTTGATGAAAACAAAGTTTTTGTAAATGCAATATCAATTTGTTGAGTCCTTTGAGAGTATATTTGATACGTTTGGAAATATCTGAAATGGAAATTATTAGAAAAGTGTTATGGAAATTATAAAAATATCATGTAAAGATTACTTTCGTTATAATTGCTACAGTTAGACTGTGTAAAATGTACCAGAAATAATATTCTTTATTTTGTTAATTGAGAAATTAATGAAATCGTTGATGAAAACATGTTTTTTTGTAATTATTAATAGCGATGTTTCAAGTTCTCTGCAAGTAAATTTGATTCATGCAAGCTAAATTTCTCGGGAGAAAATTATGGGAATATTAACACATAAAATCAATATTTTTCCAATTTTTTTCTTTATTGACAAATGAAATTTCATTAAGGTGTTTATCTCGTTGCTAATTGTGCCATAGTGCATAAACAATCTTGAAAATGTTTGACGAAAGCAACAATTTTTTGTAAATATCGTAACCAATTTTTCGAGTCCTTTGAGATTAAATTTAATACGAGAAACTTAAGTTACTGAATAAAGTAGACATTTTAAGAATATTGAATTTTTCAGTTGTATTATTAACATTTTCTAATTTTTATTTTTGCTTTAATTACTAACTGAAATTTCATTAACGTGGTATTTCATTGAAAGCGGTGCGTGTAAACGATTTTTGGGAAAACAAAAGTATTCAAAAAATATTTGTGAGTCCTGTATAAGAATAAAGTGAGGTGTTGGAGTTATGCAAATATTTAAGCATACAATAATTTTTTTTATCATCTAAAAAAAAGTAAATTTCATTAAACTTGTTCACCTTATCTGTGATGGAATTTCATCAAAATGTTTACCTCGTTTATAATTGCGAAAAAATATTTATAGCAAATTTTGTTACAGCAATAAATTTGGGAAAATATCTATAGAACTTTGAGTCTTATGATAATAACTTTCATTTTCACGAAACCGAGGTGGAAATTCTGAAAATATTTAAATACGAAATTAATAAAGATTCTTTTCTTTATTTATTAAAAAATGTGGTTTCTTTAAAGTACATGTTCAGTATGTTTTAAAATCATTCTGGGCAAATAATAAAATTTCTAGAAATATTTTTAATACGTTGGTACCACATTAAGACGAATTCCAAAGAACGTCAAAATTTGTTTGTTGAAAGTTTTAAACCGTAGTTCGTATTAAAAAAAGTAAAAAAAAACCATGATTTCAACAATAAATTCATCATCAGAATTTTAATGAATTACTTTAACATCAGAGTTGTTTTGAATAGCGTCATCATTTAGTATAGTGATGACGTCATTCCTTAACAATATCCAATTTTTGGATATTTTCAGACTTTTGTAGTCTTTTATAGTTCTACTTTAAAAAATACCAGACTTCAAATACCAATTTTAAGAAAATTTGAAAATTAGCATCTATTCACGATAAGCGTTTACAAATTTCAAAGTTTCCTCATAGTTTTTTTCTTTGATGTAAAATTATTTTCCATGGGTCGTGAAGCCCATTCCTAAACCGCAAATTTTGCCATCCACAAATCGGGTCAAAGGTCATTGCTTTCATATATGAAGAGCCTCGAATAATGCCATCTCTTTCTCTTTAATTTCTGCCTATGTGAACATGTACAGAGAGGGAAAGAGGCTGAAATTATTTTAATTGAATTTATTTCGGATGTGAACGTCGACATTTTCAGCAATTCGGAAGCAGATGGGAAAATGTTTAATTCTGGCGTCAACGCACTAATTGATTAATTAAAAACACGAGGTTCGCCTCCGCGTCTAATTTACAAATTGCAAAAGACACTGAGAAATGAAGGAGAGAAAATAGGCCCGAGCAAAATGTCCTTCTGGCATCATTAAAATTACGACCAAGAGGTCAGAAAATGTCTAAACACTTGGGGTAAAAATGAGGATTTTTGACGATAATATGACCTGCGCCATGAAATAAAACTAAATAACTTTCAAATTAAATTCATAGAATTTTTTAAAATGGGTGTTCACTTAAACTTTCCATAATGCCCAATTTCTGAATTGGCCAAGATATGCTGGTTTCTTAAAACTTGTTGGGTTTTTGTTTTTAGCATTGGCCAATTTCTGCGCAGCTGGAGGGATAATTTTACCTACGAGAGGGGCAATTCAGAATTCAGATACTGCATTGTTTTGATTGAAACAAATGAATTTTCGAGTTTCTCAAGCATTCGCACTATATGTTAAAACAAATCTTAGAAAATATGAAAATAAGGTATGTTAAATAACGGAGAATTCCCCGATAAAAGTTGCAACAATTTCCATTCATATATTTGGGGTAGAATGTCATCCAAAATTCGATGAAACTTAAGTTCATGTTGTTAAAGTCATGTTGTGTCTGGCTTCTGATAATGCGACCTATTGTTTAACCAAACACATGTTGATGTCCCTCGAGATTCGCCTTAACAAGGTGCTGTTAATAAATAACTATCCATAAATCGGTTTGGCCCGGGCTGTACTTACCGATGGTTCTCATTTCAGTCTTAGTTTTCCCTTATTTTTACCAGTCAGCAGGTGTAAAAAGGTGGATAACTAATAATCTGAAAATGAAGATGACCCTCCCTGCCTGTCTGTTAAGGCGGCCATACATGTTGCGGTATGCCTGTCAGGCTTGCCTGTGCAGATATACCGGAGCATGTGTGCTAACATAACTGCACAGGCAACCAGAGAAGAATCAAAAATCAATTCTTTCTACCTGCACCAGTGTGCAGACCGGAGCATTGTGCCACTGGCCAGCGCAGACCTGTTTTTTACGTTGATGCCAAAGTTAACTGTAAGCTTCTGTGGTTTACCATGGCAAGTATAAAGTCGAAACTGCTGAGGAAAACCTGACAGGTATACCTCAACTTGTATGAGTCATTGTATGAGTCGTGAAATACCACCCTTTGTAGAAGAACACTTGTCTCAAATCAACTGTGGAATATTTTACTCAAATCTTCCAAATGATAGTTTAAACTTACTTCAATGTCAATTCGGCAATGATGTCTAATTCGCTGCTGACGAAGGAGTATTCTCCTGAAACTGGGTAGATCCCTCTGCCATCAGGCATTCACTTACTGTCTGCAGGGTACTGAGTTGAATTGAATGTGGGGTCAAACATTTGAGTCAAGATTAGACGCATGTCTGGCGCCGGCTTTAGGCAAAATCCCCCAAGTACAATGTAGGTGACCCTAGCACAGGGTTTCTTAACCTGGGGTCCATGGATTAGGTACTGGGGGTCCACGAAGACGTTAAAAATAATATAACAGGGTTCCCCCAGACCTGGAAAAGTCAGGGAAGAATGGTTTAGTTTGAAAAAGTCAGGGAAATTCA